>BPLR01018438.1:0-139101 GCA_021605095.1 Caerostris extrusa | reverse complement strand
TACGTATTGCTGCCCGTTTAGACTTTTAACCTTTTTGCTTATTGCTGTTTTTTTTTGTTCCCCCCTCATCCTATTCAATTTCAGATAAGCTTTAAAACTAAATCATTTTAAACAGATCCACTTTTTTTCATGACTTATCATATTTGCCCACCGATTTAGAGTTCATAATTAAAAATAAAAATAAAGATATTTAATCGTAGAACAAAAAAAGTACGCAGCCTTTAGATTAATAATACTTATTAATTACAAATATTTAAGCACATTATAATGATTATTTTTAAAAACTCGATGTACTTTCAAACACCTTATAAATAAATAACTACAATAATTCATTTACCTTGCCCATTACCTCATATCTGATTCCATGTCATAAAAGCGAGTGATATTTATTTAAAAAGGAAAAAAAAATGTCACAAAGTTAAATCAACCTCAAAAACGCACATTAATCCAAAGAACTAGCTCAATAAATACAAGAGCAAGAAAAACGATTCAAATTACAAACATGACACTAATACAATTTTTAAAAGCCCTGACATCACAACTTAATTGGCATTTCACGAGGCGCGAGTTTAGAATACGTCTCGCTAATACTTGGGCAACACAAGCCACATGAGGAACTGATCTACTTCTCGCAACATAGGCAAGTACATATCTGAAAAAGCAAAGCACTACATTGGTGGTGACCCCGTACTTGATATTTATTTAAAAGGAAAAAAAATGTCACAAAGTTAAATCAACCCCAAAAACGCACATCAATCCAAAGAACTAGCTCAATAAATACGCAAGAGCAAGAAAAACGATTCAAATTACAAACATGACACTAATACAATTTTTAAAGCCCTGACATCACAACTTAATTGGCATTTCACGAAAAGCAAGAGTGTAGAATACGTCTCGCTAATACTTGGGCAACACAAGCCACATGAGGAACTGATTTTACTCGCAACATAGGCAAGTACATATCTGAAAAAAAGCAAAGCACTACATTGGTGGTGACCCTTGCATTTGATATTTATTTAAAAAAGGAAAAAAAAATGTCACAAAGTTAAATCAACCTCAAAAACGTGCAATATCAATCCAAAGAACTAGCTCAATAAATACGCAAGAGCAAGAAAAAAACGATTCAAATTACAAACATGACACTAATACAATAATTTTTAAAAGCCCTGACATCACAACTTAATTCGGGCATTCACGAGGCGCGAGTGTAGAATAAATACGTCTCGCTAATACTTGGGCAACACAAGCCATGGCTGAGGAACTGATCTACTTCGCAACATAGGCAAGTACATATCTGAAAAAAGCAAAAGCACTACATTGGTGGTGACCCTTGCATTTGATATTTATTTAAAAGGAAAAAAATGTCACAAAGCAAATCAACCCTTCAAAAACGCACATCAATCCAAAGAACTAGCTCAATAAATACAAGAGCAAGAAAACGATTCAAATTACAAACATGACACTAATGAAGTGTAATTCTTTAAAAGCCCTGACATCACAACTTATTTGGCATTTCACGAGGCGCGAGTGTAGAATATCTCGCTAATACTTGGGCAACACAAGCCACATGAGGAACTGATCTTACTCTCGCAACATAGGCAAGTACATATCTTTGAAAAAAGCAAAGCACTACATTGGTGGTGACCCTTGCATTTGATATTTATTTAAAAAGGAAAAAAAATGTCACAAGTTAAATCAACCTCAAAAACGCACATCAATCCAAAGAACTAGCTCAATAAATACGCAAGAGCAAGAAAACGATTCAAATTACAAACATGACACTAATACAATTTTTAAAAGCCCTGACATCACAACTTAGTTTTGGGCATTTTCACGAGGCGCGAGTGTGGAATACGTCTCTGCCAATACTTTGTTTGGCAACACAAGCCACATGAGGAAACTGATCTCACTTTCCCTGCAAACATGGCAAAGTACATATCTGAAAAGCGCGCAAAAGCACTACATTGGTGGTGACCTCTTGCAGCGCTCGCGCCACAGAGAGGCCACGGTTTCATCGGAAGCCACCTCCAAAGAAACTAAAGATAAACTGGAAGGAGTGTGAATAGATAGATGCCTAAAAGTGAGACGCCATTCTTCCCAAAGAACTCTTCAGTGAAGTTGGTCCTCATGTAGATAAAAAGTCCCCAATGTCAAGCTCCAGAGGGGTAAGACGTGCACTTCTTGAGCTTTCTAGAATCCATCATAGGCCCTCAAATGTGTGCCTATTATAGGCACAGAAAGGTTAGGATTTAACTGAAATAAGTCAATAATTTTTGTGATTGTATCTACAAAGCTGTTTCCTTAGAATGTAACCAGAAAATTTTCTCATGAAACTGTGATAGAACTGTGTTGTTTAAATAAATGACATAAAATAATGTGTGCGCCTAAAAAATAATATGTTGATATCACTTCTTTTTTACACCTCATCATCAATATACCACACACATATCGCCAGAAAAGCATGTTTTTCAAGTAAATAATTAGGATTAACTTAAAGGATTGGCGGTAGTTATTTAAAATGAGAAAATTTACGATTATCAAGAACATTTTTTAATTGCGCTATGATAGAGGACTGCGTAGATACTCTTTTGAAATTTCCTCACATACCTATCTCTTGACATAAAAAGCATACATTACATGTTATGTTTATTATAGTACATTATCTATATTATTAATTTGAAAATACCTGTTAATAAGAAATGTCTGTCTTTTTACAGAAATTCAAATAGTACTTCAAATGAAACAAACGCTATTATATTGTAATTTATATGGTTCTATAATTGTATTCAAATATATGCCTTTGATTATGTTTTGTGTCTTTTTGAAAATTTAAAAAATAATAATATTCCGTTACTATTCTTTGTGTAAATTAATTGACACTTAAACTGTAAAGAAGGATAATCAAATTTTTATTTTTATAGCATAAGGGCCATCTTTTATATCATGTAAAAGACCCCAATGCATTCAATACATTTTTCCTTTTACTCTTTATTGTTACCTTTCTTCTTATAGCTTTTAAGGAAATAATTATTTACTTAGCTTATTATTATTTTTACTTACAAACTGTATATTACGATGCATGAGAATAATTGTTCTGAATAAAATAATGTACATAATCTATGAAAACTAATAACGCGCAAAAGTGTTATACTTTCCTCTGAAAAATTATTCACTAAATTTGAGGGTGATATATTTATGTCCAAAACATTCGACGACGTAAGTCTTCCAGCATGTTATTACTTATTAAGAAGCCAGCATAAATCACATATAAGTAAACATCAAATCATCCCTTTATTCCTTAAGAAAGCGGTTAAATCTTGTCAGCCTAGTATGCTTTTCGCAAATGAAGCATTCTCGGCATTTAATAGGAATTCTGTCTGCAGTTGGAGGAAGCCTAGGCGAAGTGTTCAGGAGCTACGAATCCCGGAGATTGCAGGCGGCGGCATGTCAGTCCACTTCGCCGCACATGTCACAGTGATGGATAGAAGGGAGACACTCGTGAAAAAAAAATCACCAAATGGTTATGGCGCACACTAAAATGTTGCTGGAGCTCATGCATGGCAAAAATATCTATTCCTTACATGCGATGACTACTAAGAGATGTACTAAATGGTTGTTTCATACTCATTGGCTTCTGTCCAAGATTGCAAAAAGATGTTTAGTCTTGAAGCAACAATTTCAGTAATTAGTAAAACTAAATGCAGGCTTACTCCCATTTCAACATGCATTTGCGTATAAATCACATGTTTGACAACAACTCGTATTTTCATGTAAACTACGTGCTGCGGTTTTGATAACATAGGTTCAACTCGAAAGCGGTAAGCAGTATACTTATTTGAGTTGATGAAGTTATTTAAAAACTTAACGTTATGTAAACATTTTGAATTGAATAACCCAACTATTTTTGTTTTTATTTTATTATTAATCGTTAAAAATTTTTAAGTACATGAACTTTAATAATTCTTTTTAGTTAAAAATACAATACTTATGATTTCTCTTCTCTTTCAGATTTTTTTTTTTATTTCTAATATATGGTTTGGATTTGTCGCCTCTAAGGTCCTCGTGTGCACACGAGTGCCAAACAGACCGGGACCTGTGGGAAAGTTTAAAGTGGATTCCGAACCACTACAAACAACCATGGCACCGCTGGGACTCAAACCTGAAACATGTGGTACCGAGCGCCACTCGGCCCCTTCTAATATATGAGAATTGTAGATTACTTGTTGGGCTTTCAAAGTGATCTCTGAGTTTGAAACCAAACAAAGTTCCCGAGATAACCACGATAATACATTTTCCAGAAAGTCCTTCCACTTGGTTCAAGGAGAAGAGAAAAAGGGTTCGAATGTTGATGCTAACCTTTGGATGTGTTCGTTTTAAAGAATAGTAGCAAAAATTGACAGTGTAGTGTAGTGTAGTAGGCCATCCAGCATCCATGACATTTTGAAATTTTTTTTTCTCTAATGCATATTTTATACTTTTAAGTAAGCTGAAAATATAGGGTGACCACTGAAAGGTTTAAAAAGTTCAATAAATTCATTTTAAATACTCAGCAGTAAAATTAATCAATGCGAAATAGAACATGTTGATAACAGGCGTGTGTAAATAATTTCATTTCTAAAAAAAATCATAATTCTTGAAATGATTTGATGTTGTACCAAATTTCTGTTGTATTTACATATATTTTGTAGAAATAAACACTTATAAATTTGATTTCATTTTGTTCTCGAGAAAATTTCGGTCGTTCATAATGGCAAAAAAAAAAGAATAAATAAATACAACCTAAATAAAAATAATAATAAATAAATGAAACAAATAAAAATAATAATAATAAATAAATAAATAAAACGAATAAAAATAATAATAAATAAATAAAACATAAATAAAAAAAATAATATTCGAAATTACTCATCTTAATTAGAACTCTCAACTCTCGCGTTGCTGAATATCTTATCAATCTGACAGCCTATTTTGCTATTAGTAGGTTACGTAATTTCAAAGAATAAAAAGCTTAAAAGAAAATAAACATTTGAACTCTAAATTAAGAAATTCTATTCTAAGTAATCTGTTCCCCTTTTTTTTTTTAATTCTTATTTTCCTTAAGTTTGCATCAGTCTTAAACTAATCCTTTTACTAACAACCATTCATGCTCTTAGCTTGTATTTTCAAATGAACATAATTAAATTAGTGATACCATTATGCCTTAATTTAAATATAAATGAGTTAATCAAACAATCATTAATACAAAAAACAATTTATGGAGAACTTATCATTTGAATTTCATATGATTTATTTTATAAATTTACGAACATTTCATGAAAGCATTTTCCTCTAACTATATTTCGTGAAACTGATGTTTGTTGTTTTCATTTGTCTACAAATGAGTTCGTTCTTACATTTGTTTGTTGTTTTTCAATTCCTTCTATTAGCTCACACTCTCCCTATATATATCTTGTTCAAATTTCTAATCGTTAATAAAATACTTTTTATTCATCCACTCAAGTTCAAATGCATTTTTATTAACTTGTAGTGGATGACACTTGATGTTAATACAGTTTTTTCAAATATTAATTCATTCATTAAATTTAATTAATTCATTTTTAGTTTTTTTTTTTTAGATTTAAGTTGCGTGTATCTACCAATAGATGGCGACAGATAAACTTAAAAAATGAATGAAAATTATTTATAAAGAACTTTCTGCAATATAGTGAAAAAAAAAAAGTAGAATTGACTTCAAATTTTTTTTTTTATATTACTTGTTTTGTCTACAAATGAGATTTCGTTAGTATTTTTGTTAACTGAAAGATGATGTGTTACATAACAGATATTCTTCTACTAAGTGAGGTAAACTTCACGTCTGAACACGGATCCAATTTTGCGAAGGGAAACACTGTGGCATTCGATATTAAAATAACACATCATACTAAGGATGAAAAAAAAAAGGCGATTGAAAGGGAGAAAAAGAAAGAGAAAAACAAGACACTCGTGAAAGAAAAAAAAAAAAAAAGGAAAAAAAAACTGAAGCGGAAAGGATGGGGAGTATCAAAACAATCTCAAAGGGAAATTCGCTGAGGGACATATTAAAAAGGAAAGGAACTAAAATCTCAGAAACCAACTGAATATTTTATACTTGTCAATGTTGAAAAAAGTAATTCCACGAAGAATTTTTAATACTTTGAAAGAAAAGTTTTCCTTCCCCTTGCATAGAAAAAAAAAAAAAAAAAAACGCCACAAATCAATACGTACCGCACAAAAAATCCATTTTGATTTTAATTACGTGCCTGCAATAGATGGATATGAATTCTCAGAATATCCAGCCTATAATAAGGTCCCATTCTTTATTAGATCATTAATATTCAAATTATTATCTTTTGTTGATTTAAACTTTTATAGTGTTCATCAAAATCAAAATTAATTTTCATTCCAAGGTTGATAGAAATTTTTTTTAATTTGATCTTGAACCATTTTCATTGGTTCACAATTGGAAGGTTCATGGGGAAATTTATTAAGTATGATTTATTAACATAACACCAATTCAAATGTCTTGTATAAGGTGAAACATGACATTTGGTATGTTGTGAAGATACGATGACTCACTAGTCTGTCATATATCACAAATATGCTCTTTATGTGACATGATGTAAAAGTGATTAACTGTAGTATCGTTCTGAACAACTATTTAACGCTATAGGAAGTTCAAAATTTGTAAAATATCACTCAGGTTGAATATCAGTCAATGATCTTCATTTCTAAAACACAATTTTTTGTTGCTCACCATACCATTACATTGTCCATTCTAACAATTGCAGAATGGGATCCCTGCGAAATATTACGTTGATGATTCAGTGTTAGAGATATTTTTTTTCTTCAGGCATTTTTTAACTAATATTTGTTGAATAACCTCAATCAATTCGATAACGTATCATCCCTCCTGTTAAATGTAGTTTGCATTTTTATAGGAGCTTTATTTTGACTACGCATAATGATTAATACTATGGTGTGCATGAAAAAAAAATTATTTAATATTAGAGATTACAAATGCACACACACACACAAAAGCTGCAGGAATGTTTAAAAAAAAATTTTAGTAGTTTTTATTCTACAGTTTTCAGGGATCTTGCTCTGATTTCAATGTAAATGTAAGTTCTATAACAGTTTTCTCAATTTTCTGCGTAATAATTGTAAAAAGATATTAAATAACAATAAAAAAAATATCACCACTATTTTAAGAAATGAACGATGTTAATTGAAAGGATTGTAAGAAAGAGCAGTTCACTACCACTTTATAAATATAAATATCGAAGGACAAGCTGAAAAGATAATGATAAATGAAAAACAAACATCCATCACGATGCACATTTCAATGTAAATTTTCTGCAAACCTATATCAAACAAACAGCTTTAATAACGATATCATTCCTTAGCCTTAAAGGGAAGCTGGTAAAAAAATATATGATGCCAGGAATGATGAATTTGGAAAAATACTCCAGGATACTAAAAATACTCAAACTATTTAATTATTTGAAAACTAAAATTATAGTAAAAAAAATTTCGTGTGAAATTCAGTAGAGTCAATAGTATTTTTTTAAATTCCACTGGAAATTGTTATTTTACGGTTTATATTCTTTTATTCGATACAAAAAATAAATCTCAATAAAATTGTTTTAAGTCTTTATTTTATTAACATTTTTTTTTATCTGGATCCAAAATCTGATTAAAGGGACAATTGTTAAAAATCAAAAGTCCACATTATTATTTAGATGCTAGTATGCTTAGAAAAAATGAATTATTTAAATCTATTTATTTTGTTTTTTAAGTATAAAGCTACAGAGATAGAATTACTTGTTGGTGATACAAAACTTGATAGCCATACAAACTGCCAAATACAAAACTTGAATGCAAATCCATACCGAAATTGCTCATTGTTTGCAAAACTATTTAAACAATTATTTTTCTTTACAATAAAATTTGATCAATGATCTTGAATTAAAATATCCGAGTACAAACATGATCAAGATGAAGCCATGAGGGAGAATTTTAAAATTGGAAGAGTGAATTTGTTAACAATGTATACAAATAGAAATTTCTATAGATCTCAAGTTAAATTTCTCTATCTTAAACTAATCCCTTAACGCAAGCATATTTCACATAAACGTTAGGCATCGTCTAAAGGAAAATGCTCACCTGCAAACAGAAAATAACACCACAGTAAAATTTTCGATGTGGTGTTGAAATCGAATTCACTGAAATTTGATGAAGTTTAATCATGATATATGATGATTTTATATATGATCATGTAATATATATAATATCATTTGAAATAAAAATGATTCTTAAGTATTAATGCACAATTCACAACTCAATTAACGCAACAGTTCAATTAACGCACAAGTCAAGCACAATTTGGTAGCAAATATAATATAAACAAGTAATATAAAAAAATTTAAAGTCAATTCCTACTTTTTTTTCACTATATTGCAGAAAAGTCCTTTACAAATAAAGTTGAAATTTTCCTCTTACATCTGGCGCCATCTATTATTAAATACATGCAACTTAAATCTAAAAAAACTAAAAATTAATTTATTAAATTTAGTTAATGAATTAATATTTGAAAAACTATATTAACATCAACTGTCATCCACTACAAGTTCAAAAAATGTATTTGAACTTGAGTAGATGAATAAAAGTATTTTATTAACGATTGAAAATTTGAACAAGATATATATAGGGAGAGTGTGAACTAATTTAAAAAGGGGGACCTTTTTCAGGAGTGATTTTTTTCACTGAAAATAAATATGTAATCTAATGCCTCTATTAGACCATGATTTACATCCATATTACTAAATGGTCATATCACACACCCACTGAAGCTGTCTAAATTTGCAAGCCCTAGTCCAAATTATTTATTGAATATTAAACAACTCTGCTTGAACTCTGCTTCAAGTGCTTGATTTAAGCATGATGTAACAAGGAAGTGCTTTCCTGTTAGGATGATGTATTTGCTTTTGATGCCATCCAGGGTGGCAAACTAGGGGTCTACTGGTCCCTCCATCATATGTGAACGCCCCCCTGTCGGGCGACAGCCCAAAGGGCCCCGTCAAGCTTAATAAGACGGCAACCGCAAAAGAGTGAATCGGACATTCCGGAACCGACTCCCTAATTTGAGTGTCGACTCGTACCGAATGGCGCCGGTCCCCTATCAACTTTCACCGGACCCCTTTGCCACATATCTCATCTGTTTGCACAGACCCAATGAAGAAAGCCTAATTGTCTATGAAGCTCTCTTGATTTTGCTCGCAACGCAGTATCACTTTTTGGGTTTGGAGCCTAGTTAAAAATACATTACTGCATTTTTTTTCTTCTCTGGCATCTTTTGATTTTCAAATATAATGAGATGCGTTTCAGAGTGTGTTTTCCAGATAGGCATCTTATTAGAAAATCCTGTAATCTTCTGCTAAATGAATTCCATGCGCCTCTAATAGCATTTTTCTTATTAGTGTTTTCATAACTTTTTTTTCCCCCTTTTCTACGAATATGAAAATTCTAGAAATTTAATTAATTATTTATCTCTTTACAATAAACCTCGAGCTTGCCTCGAAGTTCCGTTATTTTTTTTTTTTTTTAATCTTACACTATACATAGCAAAAATGAAGTAAAGTAAAATAAGTACATATGATAATCCATTTGTTTATAGATTTCATAGATTTATTCTTTCCTGAAAGATACTTACTTAGAGTTTTAATTTGATTTTTTTTCCGAAAACATGGTTTACTTAATTGAAATGCAAAAATAAGTAAAAAAAAAAAATTTTTTTTTGGTAAAACAATATTATAGGACCCACTCAAAGATTTATACCCAATATGTTACTTAATTGTTTATTGGCATACTTCATCAAGCATGACGTGAATGAACACAAATTCCATAAATTAAAATATATTTCAGTGACGATTGACATCAGACCATGGTTATTGATAAATATCTGATTGATCAATTTAGTACACCTTGAGAGTCAAATTTTATCAATAGAAAGATATCACGAGTCAGATGTAATGTTTCTTTCAGAAGACTGATCAGAAAATATTTCCCAGCCTCCCTCTGCCAAATTGAATCAATTACAACCCATGAAAAACAATAGCATTTAAACCTTATTATTTAAATTTTACATTGCACCAATAATATTAAACAAAAATCTAAAAGTTCAACAATCATGAATGCTTTTTCTATCAATGTTACCTAAAAACATTTGTTTTCTGAAAAAACATTAAACAGAACAGGATTTATGTTTAATATTATTCACAGGAAGGATACAATTGTAATTTAAGAAACAAATATGAAATTGTTTAAAATTTGAAACTACTCACCATCAAACAGTTTGAATTCATATTTCACATGGGAGAGCACAAAAGCCTTCAAATCAAAGTTTTTATCTTCCAATCTAAACCCGAATCCTTATATACGTACTGTTTTAATGAAAACATTGTCATTTCTTATTCCAATCCACATCTAACTACGAATCTACTACTAACTGTGAGGTTGCTACATCAGTTGAAGAATGTTCGATAACACACATTTGAAAGTCTGTTTCTGTTCTTGTACTTTGCATACTTCTGTAGACAAAACTCTGTTTCACAAATGTAGGGAAAGGTCTTATTAAAAACTGAAACTCTATGCAATTGCATCCTGCTAGCGGGCTGCCAGTTGGTCATCACTGATCTATAGAGAACCTCTCTATCTGACTCTCTCTCCCTACTTTTACAGCCGGATAGTGTGGTGATAACCAACCAGATTTGAGAAAAAGGAAAATTTGTTGAAGATGGATCAAAATTATAGGAACGGAATGACAGATAATGAAAAAAGAATTTCATAAAAAAAATCCAATAAAGTTTAGCTTAAGAAATAATACATTTTGCCAGAATTAAAGTTTTGAGACAATAGTATTTAGATTTTTTTTTTTTTAATAAATTAGTCCTGAATAATTAAATGTGAAGGTTAAAATTTTGATTTTAATTTAAGAACATGTTCGATCAAATTATTTTAAGCTCTGAAAAGCGTAAAAATAAATTAAATATCTGCCACTCCATGCTATGCAATAAAAAAAAGGAAAAAAACGACATTTACTGATAATATGAAACATCAAATATAAAGTTTCACCACCGTTGATTTTGACATTAAAAAGTGAAAATTAATAAGCAATATATTAAAAGTTTTTAAATAATAAATATTTGTTCATATGTTTTCTAATTATAATAAAGTTTTCAAAAGAAAACATTTTATAAAAAAAAAAACGTATACTTTTAAAAATCTTGTTACGATATTAATAGCACACAAAAAAAAGTAAATAAATAGAAGTGGAAAAAAAGCGTTATTACTATAAGAAAAATTGTCTATTCCAAATTGCCACAGAAAAAAAAGAAGTGTAAATTAAGTATATCGAGTTTCAATTCCGTTCTTCTTCACTTCCTTCACAGTGGAACCGAAATTTCTTTTAATGATGGCACGAGTTACTGGAATAAGATAAATAAAAACCACAACCACAATCTTCATTTTTTTAATGCGGAGGGAGACATATACGCGTTTGGCCCATAAAAAAAAAATACAATCATTTTTTTCCCTCTAAATGTGTCCGCATATATACGTTTGGCCCATAAACAGAGGAAGCTTTTTGATTACTTTACAAAGAGAGCACCACTTTGATGGATCAAAATTAGCATCGTCGTGATTTAGAACACTTTATTTAAACATTTAGATTAAAGAACCAAGAACTGGAGATTCGCAAATTTCATATCCTCCTTAAACTAATGGAATTATGTTTCAATCTACTGATTTATCATGTTCATCCTCGACATAAACATGGGAGCTTACAGCTCAGCTCGTTCATCGGGCTTCGAAATGAGCTGCCTAATTTCAAAAACGCAGATCGCTAACCACCAGGCAGTTCCAGAACCAAACAAAATTACCACTATATAAATAAATTCTTATATATGTTCACTATTCGTTGGAGCGTGTTTTCCCCCTTCAAAATAAGAATAAGTTATTACACTTAAAATAAAATTCAGTGTTTTTCCTGCCTTATAGTGATTTACAGTGATTAACTGGTAGTGCATCCAACTATAAATCTAATAGTAATTTCAATGAACATTCCAGCTACAGAGTAACTATACTGCTGTTCATTCAAAAATGAAACACCAAGAAGGACAAGAGATACCAAAGCTAAGTTTATTGAACAATTTATGCAAAATAGAAAAGGGAAATGAATGAAAATATAGCTTCCCGAGTTGGAAAACGAAAAAAAAAAAAATCAGTGTTTTGTGTAGTCGCCACAGCTGGAAATAACTGCTGCTATAAGTCTCTGCATTGAATGAAAAGGCTTTGGATGTGGTCTTCGGATATGGTAGTCCATGCTGCTTCCACACGTTGCCAAAGTTGATCTAACATAGCAATGGGTGATGTATGCTGGGCTATTTGTTGACCAATCATCGACCAGACGTTCTCAATGAGAGATTGATCGGGAGAGCAGGGTAGCAAAGGAAGCAATGCAAGCTAGTGTCGAGAGAAGAATTGCTGAATGACAAGCTGGGATCTCAGATTGTCCTGTTTAAATATAGCCGCAAGCAATCCTTAAAAGTTAGGTAAGATAATAGACAGCCAAACTTCAAATGCATAGAGCTAGCTGCTCAGTGTCCCGACAATGAGTATTAGGAGGGTGCGGGAATAAAATTCCACACCAAACCATAATGCCAGATGAAGAGTCGAAATAGTGATGCATAATACAAGAATTACCATGATATATCCTCGGATATGATCATCATGAATGTGCTTCCAATTCCTCTGAAAAGACAATGTACTGTTTGTCCAAACTTTGATTTAATTGAAATGACACAAAAGTGCTTCCTTTGCCTTTGTACAAACGATGATGAATGACACGTTGTGTTGTGCAATATACCCACTTTCTTGTGATATTCTTCCTGATGTTTCAGTGAGATCTATCATGTCATCACAATTGTATAATACGCCTGTCCTCACATGTGGTGGTGCAACGAGCCTGGTGCAATAGTTCGCTGTCGATCTGTTCGTCTTTGCTGCATCCATCTATTACGAAGGCATCACTGTAGCTTAATTACATCCAACATGAGCACTAATATCCCTTTAGGGATAATCCGTAATCTCTGTAAGCCACAATTTGCTTTTAATAATAATGATAGTGTTCAAATTTTTATTCACAACTTTCTGTGTGTACTTTTCTTGCATTTTCATATGTCAAACTCAAAAACGTGCTCGATTGACACCCGTATTCTTAATACTGAAGCTTCCCACGCATAAAAAAAAATTCCAATACTTGAAAACGGCCTTTATAATTTGATAATATAGCATACACATTCATAAAATTTGGACTAACATTTTTTGTATTCTTTTTTTCTTTCTTTCCTAATAGAACAAACTAAATTAATCGTGTTACTCCTCTCATTTCCTAAAACGTAAGAATACAAAGTTGAGAATACTTAAGTTTTTCCTAATTTCTAAATATTTTTATTATTTTACGGGACAAAATATATATATTTATAAACAATAGCAACAATTGCTCATTTAGTTTTCAAAATCTGTCATAACAATCTTGTTATAAACAGTCCCCAAAAAGGCATTAAGTAAAAATACATTTAAATAACGAAGAAAGGCTTAAAATTCTTTTTACTAAACAGTGTGTTAATTTACGAATTTCAGGAAATATCTAGTGTAAGAAAAGAAAAAGATAAACTGCCTGTTTTTTTTTTCTTTTGTAACAGTAAATTGTTCCAGAATGTTATTTTGCTTTTTTTCAGTCTATTATGGGTTTTTCGTATTTTTTAATTTGATGTACAGGAAGTGAATCACGGGCGAATTTTCAAATGGAGTAATATTCAGGAACAAATCTTCGCTTATATATAATAGCATTTTACGGACTTGTTATCCAAATTCTATCGAAAATTATATATTTTTCTGGATTTTCAAATGAATTATCGAATTGTCAACTGCTAAATATGCGAAGCAAAATATTAAATTTTGAGTTGCTGTCTACTGAATTTTTTATTCTTTTTTTCAACGATTAATATCTTTTATTGCTTCTTACAAGCAGCAGTATTTATTTTATCATTTTAATTTTAAAAACCTTTTCGTTAATATGTCATCAAATGATTTTTGCTTGAATAGGTTTCACAGGAACGGTTAAAGTTTGTCAGTAATTTACGCAAAACAGGTCTGCAAAGCTTGTTTGATTAACAAAGTTTCAGTAACATGATATGAAAAATATTTTTAGGCAAAAACCTATACTCATTAAAACAAAATAATAATGCTTATAACTCATAATATTCATTTAAAAATAATAATATATCATTTTAAAACATTTTCAATATTCATTTAAAAAAAAATAAAGAGTCGTTAATCTTATCAAAAAACTCGTCAACTTCATAAGTCAAGTCCATTTTTTTATACTTTTTTGGAAATCAATTTTGGAATGAAACTATGATCAAATACCTCTTTTTTTTTTCCTTTATTTATGAGATACACTCTGCCACTTGAACTAAGATGGCTTCATTTTTTTCTATTTAAAGTTAAAATGCATTTGCATAACTCTTCGCCATTTTCGCCTCTTCATTAGTCATCAAGTAGAAAGTAACAAATCACTTTCTTTAATAGATTAATCAATTAAAGTAAATATTTTTCTCCTAAGTTTGTTTTATTGCATGCCTTATTTCTATTTTTTTTTTTTTTTTTTTTTTCAAAAATTCCTCTCTTTTTTCTTTCATTTATTCTATCTTATATTTTCATTATATATAGATCTCTATTATAATTATACTTAATGCATACTATTATGTGATTGAAATTATTATTTTTCTTGTCTGGTAGAAGCAAAAATACTTTTATTATGAAACAGTGCTCTAAAGCAGGGGTGGCCAATCCAAATGATCTTACGGGCCACTTTGGAAAGGCATCCTAACTCGCGGGCCGCATATAAAATTATATATCTCCATATTAGATTTAGACCCACTATAGACATTTTTGGAGTGAAATATTAAAACATAATGAGTTATTATTGTGTTTATTATTTTTCTTACATGTAAACATAGATAATATTATAAGAATAATACTAAACGCACATTGTAAAAGAAATATATAACACTAAAAATGAAATATAAAAAATATATAAATACAAATGAAATAAAAAAAATAAATAATTAAAAAGTATTAATTTTACTAGTGCGATATTTGTTTCTCCACTCTTTCACTTAGCTTTTCATGAGTGTTTTCACTTAGCGCATCATGAGTTTTCAAACTATAATTTAATTATTCTGCGAACTCATAACTGTAAACTCATAAATAAAACAGGCAATATCTGTCATACATTCGCAAGCATATTATTTTAAAATCAAAGTTAATTTTTTCACATAATTTCCATATTTTAATTTTTAAATATATGGATGTACAAATAATGTATTTATTTTTTAATACATTGGTTTTCACTACTTTGCCCATTATAAAATAAATATACACTCATGTCCATAAATTAAGGATAATGAAGTTCAGGCAAAGAAAGAGACAGAAGCAAACAAATTTGACTTATTTGTAAAGTCTATTTATTAAACAAAAGGTAAAGAGCAAAAAAGATGCTATATGTTTGACATAATTAATAAAAATTGCGATTTTCACTTCCTGGAGCAAATTTCAAAAAAGAACCTATTTACAAAAAAAACAGTATAACATGGTTAGTATGATGGTTAATATGGAGTATGTCTCCCGGACGATGCAATACAGGCCTTACAACGCCTAGGCATGCTGAGTATCAAATTATCAATCTGATCTTGGGGAATATTACACCACTCACCAAGCAATGCCCTCCGAAGTTCCGGTTGACAGGTGGGAGGGGGTTGACGGGCTGCAATTCGTCGGCCAAGCATATCCCACACATGCTCTATTGGATTCAAGTCCGGTGAGTATGCTGCCCAATCCATACGGGTGATATCCTCCAATTGAAGGCATTCGTCTACAATGTTTGCACGGTGAGGACGGGCGTTGTCATCCATAAACAGAAATATTCCCATGGCGTCCCGAAACAAACGTACATGTTGTTCCAGAATGACATCCCGATAGATGTGGCCTGTCATCGTTACACTCTGAACATGCAGGTCAGTTCTGGAACCAAGAATAATTCCTCCCCAAACCAGCCATCCTGCACCACCGTAACGGTGTCGTTCAATGGTGTTCTCTTGGTGGTAACGGGTACCTGGCGCTCTCCATATGAAAGTTCGGCGAGAATCAGACTGCAAACTAAACCTGGACTCGTCGGAAAACATCACACAAGACCACTGTTGCGGTGTCCACAATGCATGCTCTCTACTCCAGGTTAATCGCAGGCGACAGTGAGTTGCGGTAAGTGGAACACATCTGACAGGCCTACGAGCATATAGATCAATGTGCCCTAAGCGTCTGTACACGGTCTGCCTTGAAACTGTCGTACCGGTAGCTGAAGAGAGCTGACGAGACAGGTCTGATGCTGTGCTCCGTCTGTTTCTTTTTGGCAGTAACTGCTAAATACCGGTCCTCATTCGGCATTGTAACTCGGGGGCGACCTGTGTTGTAACATCTACTCACATTACCATCATCTTGAAATCGTTGCCAAATCCTGGAGATGACACTCTGGGCGATTCCAAGTTCCTCGGATACTTCCAGCTGGGTACGTCCACATTCCAGTCGTCCGATAATTCTACCACGTAAAAAATCATCCAAATGCTTCCTTTGCGCCATAACTATACGGTTATTGCACTGAAAGGCTTTTAAAGCGCTTGTGAACAATTTTACTTCTTTGCAACCATTCCTTATATACCCCTCTCTTACACTCTCGTCATTGTGACGTACTATCCGCGCCATCTGATGGTTTCCTGTAATTTGCATATTCTTCTTCAAGATGTGTGTGATAATTCTACAGGTGAAATTTTTATTTTAGAGTTCAATTTCTGTGTGATTCTGAATTATCCTTAATTTATGGACATGAGTGTATTTTGTAAGTGATAAATCTAATGGGCCGGAAAAATGTTCAAGGCGGTCCGCGGGTTGGCTACCCCTGCTCTAAAATATAGAAGAGTTAAAGAAACGAAATGCATAGGATAGAATTTAAAAATAGTTTTTTAAAGATCTCAGTTAACAGGAGGTAGAGATGTGAAAAACAGTTAATTTTTGGTTTACGGTATTAACCGTTAACGCTAATATAAATCAGTGGTTAATTTTAATGCTTAAATTTTGTTATGTATATTTTTAATTATAAACATGAATACTATTCAACTGACCGCAATTTTAAATTTGAACATAGAATATAATTATTGAGATCCCTACCAGGAGAAATTGGTTAAATTTTTGAGTTATATTCTCTATATGCAGCTATTGTAGGTATTTTTTTACGTGCAGTAAATTAAAATTTCTGATTCAGTATTCATGCCTAATATAATTAATTAATGCATAGAATAAGTAGAATAGGAGGCCCGCCAAAGTACAGCGAAATAAAAGAAAAATTCTAAATCATCTGGACTTTACTTTTTAGTAGCTCTTATTGCAATCAAGGAGCAGCTAAGAATTATTTTTGTATGACATAAATTAAATTCCGAAATTCACTAAAGTGCAGCGGAACACTAAAATTGGCATAACTTCGGAAAAAAGATTGTTTCTAATTTACATGGCTTGCTAAGGTTGTTAATATTAAGCCTTCACATTCTTTGAAAATTCGTTTATTAAAAAAACAAATCAGTCAATTTCTTTGTTATAAAGTAAACAAATAAATTATTTTCTCATATTATATTCTATATATAATCAAATATACCTATTAAATTTGATGCAATTAAAAAGATTATTTTATTACACCTCAAAAACTAAAAAGTAATTCTTTAGTTAATTTTTAACACAAAAGAAGATAATTTTCCTGTTGAATAGAAAGTGTGATCTCTGTCACATCCTTTAATTTTTTTTTCCTGTGCCCGACTCGTGGCTCAGTGGTAACGCACGCCGCTGGTGAGCATTAGGGAGGAGGTTCAATCCGCTGGCGGCTTTGTTGTAGACTCTGTTTAAAAACGAGGCGACTCAATGGTGTTTGTGATATTCAGCATCTTGCCTCGTAAGTCGGACTATCTGAAGGGAGTTTTCCAAGTTTTCCAGGAACAATTCTCCCATGCGGGGTAGTTCACCCTAAAAAAATCCTCCCGAAAGACACTGTCCTCCTTCTTCAGCGTCACGGAACAAAGTCAGACTTCTACCTACGGGTGCTTCATCACAACAGAAACTACCCCCTTTTTTTCCGCTTTCCCTCCTTCCATGAAAGCCAACGGGTTCTTGGACTTGTCTTGGTCTACCAAGTGGGATAAAAACAGCAATTTTTTCTTGCAAATTTTAAAAAAGATGCATATTTTATAAAGTAATAGAAACTTCTTTACATCCAAAATAAAATGTGATTGAAAACTACCAATGCATTTGACAATTATGAACAATTAATAATACAAATGCACTAATTTAATGCAATTAAATAGCATTACAAATTCATATATCCATATATAATTAACTAAAAACAGCAATCCCACTTAAATAACTTTTTGAGTTACACAAATTATTGCAGCAAATTATTTTATTTGAATTACTTTTGAAATTTACATTGAAATAATTTTTTGCAATTTCTTTTCGGTTTTATTTAGCTGTGATTGCTACGAATTTCACCTTTGAGTTGCTCTCATAGTAATGATTTTATGCAATAAGTTTTCTATCTTTGTTAATAAATAATAATAATAATAAATTGCAACATTTTTTCTTCCTATTATGCATTCATTTATTAAGAAAAATCATTTCGACAGATTGGTAATTTGACAAATCATGGAAAAATAATATACATTATTAGAATACTATGAATTTTAAAGATAAATTTTAAGTAACAAAATTTTCATGGATCAATGGACGGAAAGAACATGGAATTTATACAAGCCTTTATCCAAAAAGAAAAATCCCAATTGAGTATTTGATATATATGTAAAAATTAAAGAATATTGACATTTTCATTTTATTAACCCATCTATAAATACACTGAAGTGACAAAAGTCATGGGATAGCAATATGCAAATTTTCAGATGGCAGTAGCATCGCGTAGAACAGGTATAAATGCGCAGTGCTTTCGCAGAGCTTTCATTTCTGTTGAAGTTATTCATGTGAAGAGGTTTTGACGTGATGATGACCGCACGACGGGAATTGACAGACTTTGAAAGCGGAATGTTAGTTGGAGCTAGACGCATGGGTCATGCCATTTCGAAATCGTTAGGGAATTCAACATTCCCAGATCCACTGTGTCAAGAGTGTGCCGAGAGTATGAAATTTCAGGCATAACATCCCACCATGGACAGCGCAGTGGTCGACCGCCTGCACTTAACGACCGAGACCGGCGACGTCTGCAAAGAGTCGTAAATTCTAACAGACAAGCAACACTGCGTCAAATAACCACAGAAATCAATGACAAGGGACTTGTCTGTTAGAACTGTGCGGAGAAATTTGGCTTTCTTGGGCTATTCCAACAGAAGACCGACTCGAGTGCCTTTACTGACATAACGACATCCCTTGCAGCGACTCTCGTGGGCACGTGAGCATATCGGTTGGTCCCTAGATGAATGGAAAACCGTGGCCTGGTCCAATGAGTCACGATTTCAGTTGGTAAAAGCTGATGGTAGGGTTCGAGTGTGGCGCAGACCCCACGAAGCCATAGACCCAAACTGTCAGCAAGGCACTGTTCAAGCTGGTGGTGGCTCCGTAATGGTGTGTGGGCTGTTTTTTCATGGCATGGACTTGGTCCTCTGGTGCGACTGGACCAAACATTGACTGGAAATGCTTATGTTCAGCTACTTGGAGATCACTTGCAGCCATTCATGGACTTCATGTACCCAAACAACGATGGGATTTTTATGAATGACAATGCGCCATGTCACCGGGCCACAACTGTTCGCGATTGGTTTGAAGAACATTCTGAACAATTCCAACGAATGATCTAGCCACCTAGATCGCCCGACATGAATCCCATCGAGCATTTATGGGACATCATCGAGAGGTCTGTTCGTGCCCAAAATCCTGCACCATCAACGCTTTCACAATTATGGACGTCTATCGAGACAGCATGGCTCAATATTCCTGCAGAAGACTTCCAACGACTTGTTGAGTCCATGCCACGTCGAGTTGCTGCACTTCGCCGGGCGAAAGGAGGGCCGACACGATATTAAGAGGTATCGCATGACTTTTGTCACTTCAGTGTATATTATATGTTAAAAATAAACCCTCTATTAGAAGAAAAGTTTCTGATGTAATATTTTAATATATTACAAGCAGAGGTGATCCATTATATTAACATGTTTCACATTGACAAGTTTATTAAAAAAAAATTAATGAAATTGATAAATTAGAACTATGACAAATCAGAGAAAAATATCTTATATGTATTATATAATATTATAACAATATATCATATCTTTACGCGATTTCAGCAATCTCATTGACAAAATATTCACTGTAATGTCTATCTTGAATTTCATCATGCAAAAACAGTTAAAAATAATAAAATACAAAAGCCGAACAATAAATAAATAAATAATAACTATCAAGCCATAGAAATGTTTAGTATAAGTGGAGTTGAAAAAGAATGCTTTAAGCTTCATACATTCTAAATTTATATAAAGTTAAAAATTAAGGAAGCGTGAATGGGAGAGTTAAATTTATTTGGAGCCAAAATTTAACGCAACTGGGAGTGATACGCTAATATCAACTTTTCCTCTCTAAAGTATTTAACGCTAATATCAACCCTTTCCTTTCCGAAAAGGGAATTCCACCAGCTCTAAAATTAAAGCTACTCCTAACGCCACTTAGTGCTAAGAATGGGAAGCACTGTTAAATCAACGGCTAATGTCAACCCCTTCCTTTCCAAAGAATTGAATTCAACCAGCGCCAAAAATTCCTAATTTCATATATCGTCGAGGTCGAGTATCACAGCTAAAACTAACCGTTAGTTCTACCTTTCATCAACTGGAAGTTGACCACTAATTTTCGTCAACAAAGTTAAATTAGCAGTTACATTAATATGAGCACAAATATACTAGGAGGTTCCTTCAGAAAGTCAGAAGTGTAATTTCATTGCATGTTGAAAAATGAATCTCTCTCTTATAAGTTCCACTCGTAGTCCAGTGGTACATGCAAGTTCCGAACCTGCTGGCGACAGGTCATGGATAATGTGCATGAGATACATTTGTGGCAAACATAACACAAGGCCCACTTGTGTTCCATAAAAAATTGTTACGTACGGAGCTGGCGTACAGGAAGGATCAGATTTGAGTCCTCTAGCGGCATCCGTTGAATACAACAGATGCTGCTTTCAGAGACCAGATTACTCAATAGCAATTGTAACGACGTACATAAACGTCTTACGTCAACATTCAGATAGTCTAGTGAGATTTTTCCGGATTTTCTCTCATTCGACAGGCAAATGAGAGGCAGATACCCAAAAAAAGTCCACCTTGAAGGCAATGTCTTTCGTTCATTGCCCATCGTAGGGCTGTTCGTGGTACACATAAGTAGAACATGAGATCCACAGATATCAATAACAACAAAAAATAAATAAATAAAAAAGGATATAATAGTCGATCCTTGAATGCGGTAGTAGCCCATTTTTAAATGATTGGTAGAATGTGATTGTGGAGCCTCATTTTCCATTTGTATTTTTACTTTTGCAATTACTATAGCGACGAAGCTGTAGATAATATTAATTCAGACACCTAAAGAAAAGAGATTAATGAATTTGAAAAATGATTTGTTTTTAAACGATAATATCTCACACATCTAGAACAATTTTTCTAAAAATGCTTCCTACAATGTTTTAAATAGAAGCTCGAATTAATTAACTCCCCACGCATCTTAATCTACAAGTTTCAGCTACTATTTTTATAGCGCTAGTTTTAACTTTGTGCCATTCATTTTTCTCATCTCACAAAGAGGAACACATATAAAGATACGGAAGGAAGGGGAAAAAAATTCAATTTTAACAATGCTTCATTTGAAGTCGGGCAGAGAATTCTTGAGAAGAGCATTGTCCTTACCTTGCTGCAGTTACCTACCTAATTATTCGTAACGAAGTTCAAATTACATTTCTTTTTTTTTTTTTATTTTTTTTTTCTTTTTTCTTTCACTAAGAGACTGAAAGAATCACTTACTGTAGAGAAAGGGTGCAATGTTTGGCCTGTTATCCTTAGCAAATTTCAACTTTTTAAAAGATATAGCACGAAACATTTGAGGGTAATCGACTGAAAATTGTTGAATTCGAAAGAAATAAACTTATTTTATTTCTTATTTGTTCTTAACTTTAACATGTTAAAGAATTTGATGCATATCAAATTAAGCATTTCTTGGTAAGTCATATTTAAATAAATCAAGAGATTTTATAGCAAAAAAATTCAAACATAACTAACTTGTGGCAAATAATTTAATTAATATATTAATTTAATATATAATAATTTATAATATAATTTACTATAATATTAATTTACTATCAATTGAATAGTGAAAATATATATACAATCAAATATATTGCAAATTCCAATGTAACTAACAATCATAAAAGTAATTCAATATAAACTGCGAATTAACTTATTGTGTAATGAGATAAGTTACTTTGCATGACAGTTCCAATTAATGGAATCAAGTGAATATAATAAGGTTAGAAATAACTGCATTTTTTAATCAGTCATAGCTCATTAGGAGAAAATTGCCACAAGTGTAGAGTTTTAAAAGTTGTTAATTTTGAAATTCATTTTTCCAAAATAACATTATATAGTTCCAAGTAAGTCCTTTAAAGTTACGAATTGCTCAAAAATATTTAACTTACGGTGCTATTTGATTATTTTTTGTAATTTTCAATTTTAGTCATTTATTCTTATATTTTTGGTGGTATGTATTTATTGTATGTCCCTATATCGATTCAGCTCATTTTTTCAATGTACAGAAAAGTATATCTTGTTTTATACATATATTACAACTTGCAGACTCGACTTATTTCTTCAATTATTCAATTATCAAAAATCCATTCCAAGTATTTATTTTTCATTTGCCTTTTTATGTTGAAGGAATTCTGTTTTATATCAATTCTAACACCAAATTAGGAGGAGTTTTTGAAAATCGTCCCCTTCCAAATGTCATCGTACAGTATAATTTTTTTTTTTTTTTTTTTAACTCATTCTCTTTTTATATAACTAACTTTTATTTTTAGGGTAATGGTTCATCTAATAAATAACTTATAATAATTTCATTTTTCAAAAATAATTTTATATATTTGGTATACAAAACTATTTATTTTCTTTTATCTGTACATAGTTGTCCTTTTAGAAATTACATTAAAAAAATTACAAGAATTTTATTTTCAAAATACTCTATTAAAGAAATATACAATGAGTAGTGAAAATTTTAATTTTAGTTGAATGCAAATATATGTGTTTTTAGACATAAGTTTTAAAATGGTGTTTCATTTTATCTCTATTAACTTCAGTTCAGTTTTCTCGTTCTCGCTTTATTTTCTCTCCATATTTAGTTCAGCATCTACAATTTCTTCCTTTTTTGTACATGTTTCACTTAATAAAGAAATTATATCGATTTTGTACTTTATTTCAGTTGAATAATTATCAGCTCAATTAAATTAAAAAACTTATGTTTAATTATTTTTAGATATAACTATTAACTCCAGCACTCAAAAGTTAATATACTACCAAATGATTCATTCTCATCTCTAAAAGTATACAATTAAAGGTAAGAAATTCTTTTATTTAAAGCGATACTACATCACATTAATGAAAATAAATGAAAACTTATACCACTTTTCTCTGAGAACTATGCCGTAATGGAGCACATCTGTTTATTCATTAATTTCTTCGGTTTTAATTTTTTTTTTTGGGGGGGAGGTTTACGAGAATGTTGTATAAAGTAACAGTTAATGAGTGGGAAATGTGGCTTAAAATAATTATATCATATTTCTCATTAATAAAAAAAAATTTAATAAATGAATCATTTTGTAATTTAATAATCTTATGCCCTGATTTGGATTAGATCCACTGTTAAATACGAAATCCATTGTTCGAATCGAAATCCATAAAAATCCATTGTTAATCCATTGTCCTTCATTTTTGGGCCAATAATGAAGTATAACTATCCATCAGTTAGAACCTAGAAAAGAAGACATTCTTTTTCAGAATCCATACTACATTTTAGCAAATAACGATTTCAATCCCTAAACTCTACGAATGGGCAAACTAATTAATGAGTTATAATATTTGTTAAATATATTTCGGTGTTAAGAAAACAGAATTTAAGAAAGAAATTCAAATTTTTTAGGAAATTATAATCATTATAAGTTTTGTCGATTATTCCCAAAATGCCCAGAAGATTGTAGTAGTCTAATTTCCATTACTAAAAGATTACCAGGATTTCAAAATTGTATTAAAAATAATACACAAGACATTTGCAAGCATATTTGTGATAATCGTTTCAAACATATAAACAAACTAATAACTAATCTTCTTGTAAAGTAGAAAATAACGCTACTTTCCACATAGTACAGTTTGTAAATATCTCTCAGATATTGTCAAAATAAGACAAAATAAATGAGGCATAAAATCTTAGTTACTACATTAAAAAAAAAAAAAAAAAAAGAAAGAAAGACTTTAATAATTTGGAGGTTTAGAAAGAAAAAATATTTTTTTATTAAAAATCAATGAAGATCAAATTGAAATTTGAAAAAAGTTAAACAGAAGAATTATATTTCCATCTGATAAGAAAGATAATTAATTACTGAGTTGATTAAAATGGCAATTTGGCTGCCGTTAAGCGCGTGATTGGCGATGAAAAGAAAGCATTCGCCGTGTTTCTTTCTTACTTTTGTTGAGCATTCTTGGTTTCTTTTGTTGACGCACTGCTGACTCTTCAACACCGGAGGATCAGGTTCATGAAGTCGCAAAAACGTTCGGCCACTTTAGAAGCAATCAGCCAAGTCAGAAGTACCTGAGGAAGCTGACATCGGAGAAGGCTTTACGCGATGCCAAGTATTCCTGGCATCATCAAAGACAACGACTCGCCGTTCATTTCTCTGTCTGACTTCAAATTCTTTTTTTTTTACTCAGTTGGTGCAATCCTTCTTCTTCGGCTACTTCTTCCTGCGGCATTGCCAGCTCTACTCATGGATCATTTGGCGTAAACAAAAATCACACATAAGATTTAGGGTAATCTTCTTATGTAACATCATCAAATTTTTTAAATCTAAATGTTAACATTCTCTAAATTTTATGTATATAAGGGATCCCAAAAGCAGTCGAATACTTCTAAATAGTGAAACTTGGTAAATTCAAAGCTCAAAATAAAAATAAAATAAATGTATTCAGAATTTGAATCTTCGAATCATTAATATTCACAATATATATATAAATGTTTAGAAAATTCATAAATTATCCAAAGTGTAAGAGTTGTGTTTAAGAATTGGGTTCATTATTAATAAGAGAATCTTGTAATAACTTTAAAAATAATGAAAAAGTAAGTATGATTTATCATAAATACATTAACAAGATTCTATGATTTAAAACTTTTCCTGGTCCTCAGGTCGGATGACTTAAGAATTGTGTGCAATATACACTCTTCTAAAGAAAAAAAAAAAAAAGAAAGAAAGAAAAAAAAAATAACTCTTTTAAAATAAACTCATGTTTGTGAAAATTGCAACACCATGAAGGAATCGTCACAATTGAATGAAATTTAATACACAGTTGAGTGGTAGTAGTACAAATAAATGATTCAATGTTTAAAGCAAACAAACAATAACAAGAGATCGGAATCAGTATTTTGTGTAGCCACCACGCGCCGCAATAAGTGCTGCTACACGACGTGGCATGGAATCAAACAAATTTTGAATGTCTGCCTGAGGAAGAGCATTCCATATTGTTTGTATGCGCACTCAAAGTTCGTCTGCAGAAGCAACAGGACGAGGATCACGAGCGAGACGCCGACCAACGAAATCTCACACATGTTCAATCGGCGACATATCCGGGGAATACGCAGGCCAAGGAAGAAGCTGTACCTGCCGCGTTGCAAAGAAGGATTGAACAGTCCTAGCGATATGAGGGCGGGCGTCCTGTTGAAATACAGCTCCTGGCAAGCTTTGAAGGAAGGAAACAGCTTGGGGATGTAGAATTTCACTGATGTACCGGTTGCTGTTCAGATTGCCCCCAATTCTTAGCAATTGAGATCGTCCATGATATGCTATGGCACCCCAGATCATAACTCCGGGTGTTCGTCCACTGTGGCGTTCGATAATGCACTCCGGAGGGTGGCGTTCACCGGCATAGCGTCTGGCACGAATGCGGCGATCATGATACCACAAATTAAAGCGGGATTCGTCTGAAAACACGACATGCTGCCAATCAGCACGCCAATCTCTATGCTGAGCGGCCCATTGTAGCCGCAGGCGGCGATGGTTTAGCGTGAGAGGGATCCTGCATAAAGGAGTCCTTGCGCGCAGTCCACGCTGCAGCAGACGTCTACGAATTGGTGAAGCACACAATGAAACACGCAATGGTAGCTATTGACCACTGTGCTGCCAATTGTCTAGAGGAAGCTGTACGGTCCGTCAGCGCCATGCGGACCAGGTATCTATCATCGCGAGCTGACGTCACATTTCGGGGTCCACTCCCGGATTTCCGAATTGTCCGACACTCGTCCGTCCACTGCTTCCAAAGACGCATCACTGTGCTGCGGTTACGCTGCACACGAGCGGCTACTGCACAATAAGACAATCCAGCTTCACGAAGGCCGATGATTCTCCCCCGTTCAAACTCTGTAAGTTGTTCAAATCTCGTTCTCTTTCGTCGAAGAAGCATAAGTAACGATTGAGTTAACGTTTACCACTAGCAGATAACCATACACGCCTCGCTACAGCCGTCTATTTATTCGGATCCATCCGCCGTTTAGAGGGCGCTGCTCAGCATACGCATGCGCTACGAATGTGAAATTCTAATCATTTGCATATCATGCGCTAATTTGCATTTCCTGAAAATTTCAGTTCACTCGCGTAAGTCCTTCATGGTGTTGCAATTTTCCCAAACATGAGTTTATTATTCGATCATCTTGAAATTTCATATACAAATTTCTTTACACCAAGCACGTAAATGGTTAAACTTTTGCGGTCCATGAATGTTAACTTTAATCACAGCATGTGTTTCAACTGCGCAATTAGCTTCGTATTAAACAATTATAATAAAATTTGCAAATGGTTTATTTATTAAAATCTTTTGATTGAATACCTTATATCGATTGGACGACTTCATACGTGGTCACATAGTCGGAATACGTGAAACTGAATGTTCATGTCAAGTAATAGACTGCCACTTGTACCATACGGACACTGCTGCATAAAGGTGTTGTCAGCAATGGTTACTGCAAGCTCATTGGTGAAACTCTGGAAAGGGAAGGTACAAAATACGAGGCAAGATCGGATGATTGTGTGACAGACCCAAACTGTTCAAATTCCATCATTGTCCACCACTCAATTTACTTGATATCTATCACCATCTCACTGTACTTTTCTGAGAAGAGCTTAAGCTCACAGCTGTGTTTTACCTCACAGCATTGGAATGATGTCGTAACCGATCACGTCCAATAAACTGGCAAAATGTAATATTCAGCGATGAATCCCGCTTCAATCTTGGAGCAGTGTGAGGTTGATCCAAAGCTAAAGGTTCCAATCTTCCTTTGTTTTACAGAAGTACACAGCCATTACCCCTGATGCATTAACTCTACCGTGAGGTGCTGTCTCTTAAGACATTAAGTCGCTCTCTGATATCCTGCAGGTCGTTTGCGTTGCACTTCATGACACATCATTCCGGGGTCATTTTCTTATAAGATAATGCTGGCCTTATGTAGCTCACATATCTCTGGACTACTTCCATGTTGTTGATACTCTTCCTTGATCAGCTAGGTCACCAGACCTTTCGTCAAATGAACATATATAGAACATGATAGGCCGCCAGATTCCGGCACCCCAGAATGTCGCAAATATGGAGCAACAATTGGAAAATGTCTGGCAAAATATATAATGAAATATTAGAAGTTTTTAACGCTTCTTTCATAGACGTTTACAAGCAGGCATCACCAGAAGGGAAGATTTCACCAATTACTGACTTTAACGTTCAACATGTAATTGCTAGTCATTGATGGATCCTACTATCTTGAATTTTTAATTCTTTCCTTACTTGTGCTTGCATGAGACACGGTAGGCCGCATATTTAGTTTTAATAAAAACGGTAACTTGCTTCATAATTCTTTAAAAAAGAGTGTATTTTGGGATATTCAAAAGCTACCCAATTTTTCGTAACGTATCATTTTACTTTCAGACATTTTCATAGTTAATACAGAAACACATCTAAATTACTTACTCTGGTTACCTTTACTTTGAAATTAATTTTCAGAAATGCTAATTGTCCACTTATTCGTTTTAATCAATAGAATGAAAAAGAAATCTCCGAAAACATAGATACAATCGCAATGATCAGCAAGCTTCCATTTTGCTTTACAATTGGGCGAATGTTCTTTTCTCTATTTTCCTTTTGTTTGTTAAAACTAAAATTGTTCATTTAGATTTCTAATAGTAATGATTAAAATAAAATAAAATATTTATTTAGATTTTTATAGTAATGATTAAAACAAATTCTTAAAATAATGTTTGCTAAGGTTCCTTCCTATAGTTCATTCCCAGGCATATAGTTGGGTCCCAATAATAGAGAGTTTTTGCATACCGTATTTTTATAATACGGTAGTTCTTTCTCCCGCGGTAGTTCTTTCCCGCGCATGCTCATAGGAAATTGCGCATGAGTATCTGTAATAATGTTTTCTATGAGCATGCGCGCTAGGGAGAAAAAATACCGTATTATAAGACTACGGTATGCAAAAACTCTCTAATAACTCATAATTATCATGTTAATAGATTTCATTCGCTATACAGTGCTACAAATAACAACTGCAAAAAATATCTGTACTGCAAAAAAATGTTTACAATGCCTATAAATGGCAAAAAAAAAAAAAAAAAAAATGTCTGTACTGCATTGAACTTTGGGAAATTTCTTATTGTATTTGATTAAGCTTTTTAACGATTAAATAGAGCGAACCTTTTCTTTTTTTTTTTAATTTTTTGCAAAGATGACAAAATTAAATCATAGTAATTTAAAGTCGGTTCTAACCACTTTCCTACTCTCTGTATCACCCTTCCTTTGATGAACTGGAAAAAGAAAAAAAAAAAAAACATATGTACCGATGTTTTAAATCTGCATTAAATGCAATTAAAAGAAAAATAGAGACTTAAGTATCAATTAGTTGGGGAAGAAAATTATTACATAATCAAAAACAGGTAAAATTATAAGAATAATCGAAAAAAAAAACAAAGATAGAAAGAAAAACTTTATTTCTAAATCAACCATTTCGAGAAGTTGCGGAAAACACGATGTTCTTCAAGTCAAGAATAAATAGAATAAGGGGGAAAATTGAAACCAATAGAACTGATACTGGAGTCAAAATATGTAACATAATTACTTTTAAAACTGACAGAACCCAGTGCAACAAAATTTTCTCAACTACCTCTGAAATTTAATCTTTTCTACATAACAGAGTGTTGACTGCTTCTTTAACAAATGGTGTCTTTTTCTAAATGTTTTTCAGTTCTTTTCCTTTTTTCATTCTTTCACTTCATCCGGGATTAGAAACTTTTGACTGTGAGTGCAGAAATTCACGATTTATTATACTCTTCCTTAAATAAGTCGTACCTCGATTAATAAATTGTTTAAGATATGAACCTTTTTCAAACAATAATTTTAATTCGAGAAGCAAACTTAAACAATTAAATGTGCATCTTTCATTTAGCTTTTAGTCTGGCATTTAATTAGCTTCACGGCATTTAATGGCATTCACGCTTCATTAAAGTGTGAATGCCTAGTACCTACCAATTTGTTTATTGCGTATAATTAGAAAAATATAAATGTAAAATTTTTGTATATAAAATATATTTAATATTTATTTTCACAGATCAGATATATTTTTAAAAATGGAGTATTCAATCAACTGAAAGGAACATATTCGGCAATTAGTCAAACATTAAATTCAGCAGCAACTATGAATTTAAAGCGAAAAACAAGAAATTCCTACAAAATAATGAAATCAACAAAAATAGCCAAACCTTGTCGGTCCTCGACTCATGACCCAGTGCTAAGGTGCAGGAGGGCTCTGATATAAATCTGATGGCGACATTTATTTACAGTTACTGTTTCTGCGCGATTCTTGGCGCAGTGGCAACGTGAGCTGCTAGCGTGCAGGAGGGCTGAGGTTCGAATCCGCTGGCGGCATGGTTGTAGTAACTGCTTTCAGAAATGAGAAGCCTCGATGGCGAATGTGACAATGTGTCTCGCATCGATAGTTGGACTGCCTGGTAGGAGTTTTCTTCCATACGACACGCAAATGCAGGGAAATCTAAAAGTCCTCCTGGAAGGTACTGTCCTCCCCCCTTTACCCGTCGGTGGGCTGTTCGTGGTATGCACAAAGCCCACCAATGTGCCACTCTCCCATTTTTAACTGGTAGGAAGTTACATAGCTCTAGTGGAGAGAAAAGAAAAATCGCTGTTTTTAGAAAAGAGGGACTCTATCGCGATTGTGGTAGCATATGAAAGCATCATGCATTACCTAAAAATCCTCCTTTCATCCCTAATAACAAAAAAGTCTCGCAGATCCTTTGGTCTTTGACGATCAATAGCAAATAATAATATTTTTCTAAATTAACATTTGAGATTCAGCTACTAAATTTGACTTATCTAAAATCTTAGATGCAAGCAGATTTATCTGTATTTTCTCAACTTTTTCACATCTATTTATGTATATAGTGTAAGTTGAACTTTCAATGGGAATTAAATAAATCTATGTAAAGATTATCCAAATTCATCTTTGACACAATCGCTAGGATAGCAAATAGTTAATGACGAATGCAACAAGTCAAAGATAATTTGTTATCTGCCAATTATGGAATTGCTTCTTTCAGATCTGAGAAGGAATTAACACTTTCCTCTTAGGATACAACGAATTTTAAATGCTAACATGGAGAGCACAATGATTAGGAATTAACTAATTTTGAATACAAGTATGACTATATTCTAATGTACACGATGAAACCCGAACACTTGCAGCCACATTCATATTTATGCCATATCCATGATTATATAAAAACAATTCCAAGTAATTAATTGATATATTACTTTCCATTTTACAAAAAAATAGGGCCTGAATGGCCGAGTGGCTAGCGCTCTGGCGCTCGGTACCACAGGTTTCGGGTTCGAGTCCCAGCGATGCCATGGTTGTTTGTAGTGGTTCGGAATCCACTTTAAAAAAGTAGGTCCCGGTCTAATACGATCGTAGAGCGTTGCGGGGGCATTGTTACTCCGCGTCTGTGGCTTATCTTCAAGTTACACGGAGGGTAATGCAAAGTGAGTACGTCTGTGCAGCACTTGCCTTAAGACGTTCATGTCTGTTTGCTAGCTGCATTAGAAAGAAAAAATTTTACAAAAAACATTTAATACATTTATTTCTGCTTGAATAAAATATGATAGCATCTTTTATTAGAAACCTTATCACGAAGTACAGAACTTCATTCAATAATACAAATTTTTCGAAAGTAAAAGAAACAAGATTTCAAAAAATAAAATCATACATTTCCATTATGTTCCAATAATTCTTGTCGTTATTTAAAAAAAAAAAATCAGCATTACAATATTAAAATAAACTGTAATATATAATTTTCCTTTTATTATGTGGGCATATTTACTACATTTTTTTTAATGCTTAAATTAAAAAAAAATTGTCATATAATTTGATTAAAACATTCGAAATCCATGTTAAGCAATAAAACTATTATATGTATGTAAAAAGTCGGGAGATAAAATAAACTTTGAAATAATCAATCAAATTTAATATAGAAATATAGGATACATAAATTAAAAATTTTATTTAAAATATTTATTTCATTGCATAAAGCTTTAAAATTAATAATAAAATTATTTAATCAATTTGTAAGTTATACTTTCGATATTATCGAGATAATAAATTTTGATAACATCGAAATTTGTCTAATTACAAATCAATAAGAATTAGACAAATAATCAAAATAAATTAATTCAAAAAATTAAAAAAAGTTTTTTAAAAAATGACTATTAAATCATTTGAGGCCTTTTCTTAGCGAATGAAAATAATTATTTTCAATGAAGTAAGGTAAAAGTAAACTAATTAAATAATAATCCCAATTAATACATTTTTAAGAGTCAATTCCGTGAAACGAAAACTACAACATTTTTCCACTTTTTGACTGGTATCATTTGAAAAGTTCGTTACTATATTATACAAGTTCATTGCTATATAAATTACAATTTTTGAGTATTTAAGGAGAATCCGACATTATGTACCTTCAATTTTATGTTTAAAAAAAGTCATTTTTTAAAAATAAATATATAACAGGGTGTTTCACTGGGTAGTCACAAATTTGTTCTGAAATAACTCGAAAACGAGAAAATAGATGGCGCGGCTAGTCGCACATGGATAGGAGGTGAAAGGGCATTCGTTTGTATAGTGCAGGGATTGGCATCTTTTTCAGTCGCGGGCCAAAAAAAAAAAAAAAAAAAAAAAAAAAAAAGTTTGGGGGCCAAGATAAATTTATCTAAAATTTAAATATGCTAATGAGATGAATGAAATTGCGATTTCATTTTTCAAAGTTCCTAATATTGACGTGCGAAGTGAGATGTACTGTTTCTAAGGTACGAGGCTAAATGCTAATCTGTCAGTCTACTTCTGAAATCATTCTTTCCAAGGTTCATAATTGAAAACACTTGTTTACATATATAAGGTGAAGCAAACATAGTACTGATTTTCTAGGCGTGAGATGCTAAATTTGGGAAACTTACTTTCGATAATGATTTGTAAAACTGTAACTTTGGTATATTTAGAAACAACTGTTTGAGATGATTGTTAGATTGCAACTTAATTAATTAAACCTGCAAATCTGACCTCACTGCTTCACAATTTACGTTGAAAGGCATGGTAAAAATATCCAATTCTGTTTGAATGGTACTGAAAACTTGAAATCTGCGTTCGAACTCAAAGTGCAGTTTTTCCAAGCCATCTTCGTAATGAAGCTTAAAATGTGCAGTCTGCCACATGTGAGGTCTAATTCACTTATATTGGATTTCCATATGTCTGCTCCCGAGAAAGAGATGACGCTTGTTGGCGGCAATCTACAGCTATAACTAACAAAGAACATCCACTTTTAACACTTTACCGATTGAAAGCTGTCTGTGCTTGCTATTTCCATCGATTTATATTTTGTAGAACAAAAATAGAGAAAGTAAAAAAAACCATCAGTCCTTTGAAAAATGGAAGAAAAAATATTTAATCAAAGTAGAAAAGAAGAGGGATATATAATGTATAAATATATATTCTTTTAATTTGCCTAGGACAAATTAAAATTCTATCCGCGAGCCGTAGTTTGCCCATTCCTGGTATAGTGAGTGAACATAGCGTGAAAATGCATAGAAGATCGAGTAATTTCGAAAAAAAAAAAAAAAAAAATACAATTAGGGAGTTCCAGCAGTACGCCGCACCCCCACACGGCACTCATGTGCTTCACCTGTATTCCTCTCACAAATCATTGCCAGAAATATCATTGAATGCTTTTCGCTGCTCTCCCTACAGTTCTTACTAAACGGATTTCTTATGGAGATGTTAAAGGTCGGCTGACTATTACCGATCTTGCGCATGTGCTATCGAAGCTGACATGATTATCTTTAAAGACCACTTGCTAATGAACACTTTTTTTCATTCCTCCAAAAAGCAGAGTTCACGTTATTGCCTTTTATCTTTTGTAAATACCCAGAAACACTAATTTATAACATAAATTAGAAAACTATGCATACATGCATTTGAAAGCCCATCACAACATGTTAAATTTTACTTTTTGGTTAGCCTGAACTTCGAATAAATATTTACACTTTGTTAGAATTTCTAACATGTCAACATTGTAATTGTTTTTGGAAAAAGATTTGGTTTGTTTATATTTGAACAATGTACTGATGTTTACAAGAATTTTAAATCTAAAATTTGCAGCTGTCAAAAGTTTTGTTTAATTTTCATTCTCTCGGAATATTAAACAGTATGAATGCAATATAACTAAAATATGCATGCCACAAAGTTCTGAAAAAAAAAACTGCATTAAATTAACAATTGTATCATATTAATTGATTGGAAAAAGCTAAGCTATAATTAAGATTTTTGTTCTGCTATCCAGGAGTTCCATTGTTTCTCCATTCTACGAATAATACTTTTACGCTTAAATTCTAAATATATTAAAAACATTCTGATTTATATTTCTGTCAAATTCTCCTAACATAAATGTTATTAAAGACTATAAAGATAAAAGACTAAACATTAAATTACTTGGGTATTTTAACAGACTTTTTGATGCTATGAATTTTGATACAATATGTGCTTCCACACAAGATACCAAAAAAATACACTTTCCCTCCTTGTTTAAAACAAAACAATAAGAATGCAAATAAATTTAATATTTGACAAAAAAAAAAAAAAAAAAAAAAAAAAAAAACTTAACAGTTACAGAATACTTGAAAAAAAAAACAAACAGTCAAGATAAGCTGATTTTATAAACATATTTTTATTGTCTGCAATCAACGTATCAGTAATCAGGGGTGGGATGTCAGACAAAAAATTTCCAACTAATAATTTGAATTTTTTTTATACACTATGATCATTACTAATGAATTTAGAAGAATTTTTTCAATAAATTCAAACTTTTATTAAACTCATCTATAAAAACAGTTTTTTTATAACAAAGTATTCTTTTTAAAACTTTAAACGTGCAGTATATACACTAATTTAAAAGACATTCTTGTATTCTAAATTTGCTTACAAAAATGCATATATCATATAAAATAACTGAACAAGAAAAGTATTATAAAATGGCTCAAGACAAGCAAAAGAAAATTGTACATTTTAAGCACACAGATGCTCTATTTGTAATACATTAAATCTTCATTCTTAATAATAGAATAGCTTCTATAACATTTCTTTTATGATGGATCCAAGATAACTATTTTAAACACCTCAGTGCTGAGAAAAGTTTCTCTCAATATTAGTTACCTGAATAAATATTAGCAAACATTATTTCTCTTTTAATTTCTATATATTTCAATCAGGATAAACTTCAAAGTAATTTAACAAAGCAAATATTATGCATCTATTGATATATGTATCACAGTAAGCTGAATTGAAACATACAATTTGAGTAAAATAATTTTTGTTAAATTAGGTAAATTTGGCTTTTCATTTAACAGAAGGCTACATAATAGTTCACAACAAAAATACATTTTTTTATTTATAAACTTCAAATGAGATATAATATAAATACAATACTAATAATTGCTCAAAAGAAAGAAAAAAAATACATATAATAAATTTAATATTTGACAAAATGAAAAATCTTTTAAAACAAATACTAATTTATAGAATACTGGAATGTTATACTTTTTCTTACATATGAGAACTTTTATTTTTCAATTAAAATTTAAAAAGAAAAATTATAACTGCACTTTAAAGAAAAAATATTTAATTATTTATCATATTTGAACTATTAGTTTTTAATAAGCATAAATAAATAGTATTCATATAATAAAATTAAAAAAGGCAAAATTTGTTTCTGCCACCAACAATTTCATAAAAATAGGAAAAACTCTTTAATAGATATTTTAGATGACAATCCATAAAAACAAAAAATGATTTTTTGATACAATGGATTAGATGACACTAAAAAATCATTTACTTTCAATTATTTATTTATATATACACATATTTTAAAATATATGCATATATTCACTATCATAATATACTTAAACCTTTTTATTTAGAAATTTTTCACAATTCTTAAAAAATTGTTTTAAAATTAAATACTATAAATAAATACTGCAGCATAATTTTAATCAAAATGCCCCAAAGTAGTTGGCATAAAAACAATCATGATTAAATTGATAAATTGTTTCTTATAAATAACGATTTCACCACAAATATAAATCACACAACAATGACTGACTTGAAACAAATATGCATGATAAAATGCAAGTACAAAAAACTATAAAAATACTACATGTACAATAGTTTTACATATTACATTATTCCTTCTCATTAGATTTTAAAAAGGTGTCTATGATTATATTGAGTATATAATATTATAATATTATATTGAGTATTGTATTATTCAAAACAAAAATAACATACAAGGAACATTAAGTTAGACATTTCTACATGAATTGATTTCTCTCAATTCTTAAAACAAATTTTAAATCTCCTGCATGAAAAAATGAGCATTTTTTAAGTATTAAAATTATCATTTTTTAAATCTAAAAAGAAACTAAAACATCAAGAAAAACATTTTAAAATGAGTAAAATGGAAAGGGGGAAAAAAAATGAAATATAAAGTGCCAATTTCAATTATAATACTCAATGAAATCAGAGCTATGAAATTAACACAAACAATTATTTCCATCACATATGTATTACAGTATATAAGGTGAAAATTAGAAACAGAACTAAAATTTAAAATGACTGACACTATTATATAAGATGTATAAAAAAAAAAATTATTCCAGAATACAGCTACAACTTCAAAAGAAAATAATGAAAATAAAATTTAAAAAAAAATATATCATAATAATAGATGTACAGAAAAGCTATCAAAACAAAGAAAACAAATAATATATTACAGTGCCTTTCACAAATTTAACAATAAGTATTTATAAAAATCTACATTCATTGTATAATTTCAAATCAACATCTTCCTTTTGTAATTTTTCATATGAATCTTACTATTGAGTATTGTTTTCCATGAAAATGCGACACAAAATTGACCATAACATTTTAATTAATACAATACTATGAAGTAGGAGTTGCTTCTTCCATAATAGCATACGCTTGTTTTAGTTCTACAAAGAAATGAAAAAGTTAGAAATGTATGAATTTTTTTCATTGTTACTTAATCTCTGTCTTGCTTAAAAAATGCTTAATTATGTATATTACTTAAGATTCAGGTTATAGCTTAGATGTAAAGGTTTATCAACAGATGTATCTGCACATTGAAGATATATTTCCATCTGATTAACAGCATCAAAATATGAAATTTTGAATATATTATTACACATAGAAAAAAATCAGTCACTCTCGTAATTTTCAATTTTCAGATCTTTATTTATGTTATCCCCAAATTTATTTTATTTATTTCATATGTAATCTTTGACAAATTGTACTCGTTGCAATTTATTTATTGGTACTCTTGTACAATAACTAGCTTGATACAGAATCCTTATTTGATCTGAGTTTAATAATATTTTAAATCCATGGACACGATAACAACAACAAAATCCTTATTATTATTTGAAGCATCTTATGAAAATATGATATTTGAGAAGTTATTTTTTTGTAAAAGTTAATTTAAGGTTATTTTTAATAGTTTTCAATACACACCTCTCTTCCCAGAAAGTTAGCTTTTTGAGGTCTTTCTTCTCTTTCATTATTTTTAAACCTTCCTCACAACACCTCAAATAGTTGAGCAAAATTTTCAACAGCAATTCTGATTTTTTGCATAAGATAAATTTTGGTTTTTAAGTATAATAACGATGTTTATTTTTATTATCTGGCCATGTCATGAAAACTTCACAAATTAATATTTGAAATTCACATTATAACTTAGGATGTGTGAATGACTAACATTGGTTCATTTCAAATTTGATTTGCCCTCTTTTTCAAATCTAAATTTTAATTATATGAATAAATTTCTGTCCAGTTCAAAATTAGTAAATTTGTTTGAAATTATATACATAAATAAGGTAATAGTTAACCTTGTTGCATTACTTCAGAAAAAACTATTAATAATAAACAGGAGGAGGATTAGGAATTTTATGAAGATAAGTATCCATGCACTGAATCCAAATTTCATATCTGTTGAGTTATACAATTTTTAAAACAACATAGAAGTAAAATTTTCAAATTAATACCAAAAAAACACTTACCATGTAAAAGTACTTGAAATCTATTGGAAGACATGTTTATTGAATGGAAACTTTTATCATAATTTTCTGTTATCTCAAAACTCAATTTAACTGAGGGGTTATCAACATCAGATAAGCAACTTGATGAAAGAATATGATCAACTTGCCAGTTGATGTTATGTATTTCTGTAACTAAAAGAACAAAAAATTATTATATAAATTTTTAAATGAAGTAAATCTAATTTTTTTTTTTTTTTGTTATTTATAAATAATCAGATCAATATGGTAAAATAACATTTGTGTAGTTTCCTTCATTCACCTGAATTTTTTTATATTCATAGTTTATTGATTATTTCATTCAAATCACTGAAATGTATGCATTTAAGTATTGTATTTTACAAGTCAAACGTTTTTAGTAAAAATATTTCATAAATTCCAAATAGACACAAAAGTTGACATTTTACATAATCAGGAATAGTCATGCAACTACATTTAAAAATAATTTCTTTTTAATACTACATTGAAAATATTATTTCACTTTATCTATATAAATAAAAGGAAAACTATAGACTCAAAAACAACTATTATTGCCAGTAGTATTTAAAAAGTGGTTAGAATTAAATTTGATAAGTAGTTCTATTGTTTTTATATCTATATAAATAAAAGGCAATGCTATGTGCATGCCCTATAGATTCACATATTACTAAACCGGCTTCACTGAAAATTTCATAGTTTGTTCTTAATAGTGCTAGAGTGCTTAGAGTAGTTTAAACTAAATCCAATAGGTAATGTTGCTGTTTTTACAGTGTTAATTGAAGATTGGATTTTTTTTTTGATTGGTATTAAAAAAAAAAATTGTCTGACAAAAATATATATATAAAATTTGATTTGCATGTGCAACTAAATAATTTAAAGATGCTGAAGGAAAACAAAACAGTAATGAAACAGTGGGGAAAAAAAGAATTTTATTCAAGTCATTTTAATTGAATAACAAATTTATATATAACTTCAATTATATTCATTTTATTCATATATATATATACCAGATTTAGCAGTAGTGAAGAGTTGTCAGGTCTGCTGACTATTAAACAATAAATTTTCATTATAAAGAAATATATATAGCAAGAATTTACTTTAATTTTTACTAAGATGAGGATGTTACATCTCTCATGAGATATAGTGCGACCCCTTTATAAATAAGCTTAAAATAATGCAAGAAAATGCATTTAGCAGTAAATTGAACAAAATAAATACCCTAATACATTTGTAAAATTATACATATACATACTATAAAAAAGTGGAAGACAAAAATAATATCAAAACTTCATGTTGCCTTTGTTTTCTTTATTTGCAATTTTCTTTAATGTTATTACTCAAAGGCATACATATTTTATTCCACTAGAAAAGTATCACATGGTTTTTATTTACATGGATATAAATCACATCTCATAATCTACAGTTATAATTAAACTAAATTACAAAATTTGTACAATTAGTTGGAAAATTTGTATACTATAATATTTTATGGTATTTGGAATTCAAATAAATTACTAGTGTTGTATTTTCAATAAACTAAAGGTTAAGTGCTCAAAACATTGTACAACTGCTACATTTTACAGAATCATTGTACTGAAAATGTTGCAATGTAGCCTTAAATATTGTTGGTCAACCATTACTATACCAAGTCATTAAGAATTTATTATTAGGCACAATCTGAAAAGACCAATCTGTAATTACATATTCTTTGAACATGAAATCAATGGAAAAGATTGCATAATTGCTGAGAATAATTTCATATAAAAATCTAAAAGGTATTACTAAGACATGGAGTGGCCACTACATTTAGTAGATCTCAAGAGTGATTTATTCTTGTGGGATCACTTGAAGGATGAAGTTGGAACACCGTTTGTCAGTGGCATTGGGTACATTAAATATTAATCTTCTGCAAGAATAACTTCAATAACATTATCATTTGCTAGCTATTTATTGTTAATACTGTTTGCTGTGAATCCATTTCAAGATATATGGGATATCGATATTATATAGCGAAAATATTGAGAAGTAGAAGAGTTTGAGGAATTAGAATTAAAAGATAAAAATTCTATATGTAAGAACATTTTGTGAAAAAGAATTGGAGGTATGTGGAGGGCCAATATGTAGCACAAATGCCATAAAGAGGACCCATCTTGCTTAGGTGATTATAAGAAAAATAAACTTTTGAGATATATAGTCCAATGTGTGTGTGTGTGTTTTTTATTTATTGGAGAAGTGAAAATGTCAACAATAATTCTTACATTTTAAAGATCTTACTTCAAATGTGAACTTACGCTTAAAAGAATCCTTTTTTAATTTTTTCTGTAAGAGTAGAAATTTCTCAGAAAATATTTTACATAATGCAGCTGCTGATTCTAAAATGAAATCAAAAGAAAATTACTGTGCAACAGTTACATATTTAAGTAGTAATAATTTTTGGAATGTCATAAAAATAAAATTTAGCACTTGAGTACTAAAAAAAAATATAAACTTAGGAATGTTTATATGGTTTTCCATGTAAATAAAAATAATAATTTTCATCATATGGTTGTAGTTAAATAAAATAAATTATCTTATTATTTTTTTTAATTATAATATTGATACATTTTTTAAAGATCCCATTAAGAGAGCAATAAAAATGACTATAGTATTAAATGGTTTGAATCTTATTTTAAAGCAGTATATGTAATTTTTTGCACTTAAAACAATGTTAAAATTTCTTAAGCTCTATTTTGTTTATAACTAAATTTATGAATATATTCTCATAAATTCTATGAATATAGTAAATAATTTTGATGAGTTAATGCAAAATAATAAGTACAGAAGCTTAAGAAAAATAAAATGATATAATCAAATGCCAGTGCTTCTTTTCTATTTAACTGAAGAAATTTTTCATGAAATATAATCATATTAGTTATATACAAGTATGGAAAGATGAATTTTCTTTTCAAAAAAGGTTGAAAGTGGAAAAGCCTGAAAGTGGTTTCAGGTTGAAAGTTCACTAAAAACTACCAGTTTTTTTAATATTTATCAATACATTTCAAATTTTTTTGTTATAGCATTTTATTCAAAGACAAAAATCATATGTTAAGACATAAATCTCTTAAAAATATCAGCAGATAAATAAAAATAAATGCTAACTCTAGAATGTATATATATTGTGCAAGTTAAAAATCTACCATAAATAAAAAGGTATTGTACACATAAAAATAATAATTCAAAATCAAAAATTATTTGCATATCAATTAAAAAGAGTTTTGACATTAACTTTTCTCCTTCAAAAAAAAAAAATTAATACTAAATCATAAGCATGTAATAAATATGTGTAAATGATAATAAAATACTAATATCATTTATTACATAAAAATTATACAAAATTTTATGTAATTAAAAAAAATTTAATAACTTTGCAAATTTTCATATCAAAATAGAGTTTTTGCATACCGTATTTTTTTTCTCCCTAGCGCGCATGCTCATAGGAAACATTACAGATAAGCATGCACAATTTCCTATGAGCATGCGTGCTAGGGAGAAAAAAATACTGTATGCAAAACTCTCTAATATTTAATTTATGACCTTATTTTACAATGGTGAAATGCAACATGAAATTTAAAAGTTAAAAATTAAGTATTTCATACTTTACATTTTCAATGCCAAAAACTAAATTTCACATTAACAAAAATTCATGTAAAATAATACAAGCAAGCAATGTAAATAAGAGGGTTTTGAATGTTTATGGCATAATAGCAATTGAAAGTCTACCTTTAGGAAGTCCAAGCTGTTGAAGTTCATTCAAAAGAGATTCTTCATCAATCCCATGTTTTGCAGAACTGGTCATAATAAAAGAAATAGTTGCAATAGTTGCCTTTACATCAGATTTTTCTGAAATATAAAATATTTTGATAATTAATATAAATATATATAAATTTTAAGTTTTATAAAATCTTATACAACAAAAAATATGTCTTACACAAAAATTTAGATTTGGTTATTTTATAAAGAATTTATTTCATTTCTTAAATATCTTACACATTTTTAGACAATAAAAAAGCACTTAGCAATTCAAAATGAAAAACATTAATAGATTTAGTAAAATTTACCTGTCATATCAAGATATTCATAGTTTTAATATAAAAAAAAATCTTTTATTATATTTGAAATTATCATGCATTATTACAATAAAAATAAATTGAAATTTCTTCGTACACTGTACTTTTAACGGATTCATATATATATATTTAAATTGATGCTTATATTTTGATAATAAACATCTAAAATTTTTACAATTAAAATAAATTTTCATTTTAAATAAAAAAAAATTATCTTTACAAATATAACTTTAAAAGCCAAATAAACAGCAAAATAATCATATAAATCAATAATATAAAAATTTATATTCACAGTAATTTAACATTTTTTACAACATATTAATTATCTTCTCTATTTTAAATATAAATGAAAAGGTAAAATAAGGATATTTAAATTTATATATTTTGGTTTACCATATTTTGCATCAGCAGTTTGCTTGTTTACTTTTTCAAACTGAGAAAGAGAAAAAGAAGAAGTAATTAATTGTAACAATATAAATAAACAACAACATAACAAACATTTATAATACAAATATAATATTCAAAGCATATCAAATAATTTTTATACAGTGGAATATTTACAAATTTAAAAGAAAATGGATATTTAAATTGAATAAAAAAATAAAACTTTAAGTAATTAAATTTTACAAATGATCTAGGACATGTTACAAAATTGAAAAGACAGAATAAAAAGTTATCTTAGAAAAAAAAAAAATTAATTTATATAGCATCATGAAATGGAAGCACTTTCGATAAAATAAAGAAATAAAAATAAAACTTAAAAGGAAAATTATTATATATATTTTTTAAAAGTGTAAGTATTATATATAGCAAATTTGACTACAAATTATGTGAATATATAGTACTTATAAATAGAAAATAAAAGATACACTTACATCTATAGGTGTTCCAAGAATGCCATTTACAACTTGAGTACATATTAACTTCATTTTGATGGAAGTCTAAATTAAACATATATATTTCATTTTACATATAAAAAGGGAAGCATTTTATAAAGCACTTTTTATCTAAGCGTATAAAAATAATTCAAAAAGTAATAAAATTATAGTATAAAAATATAAATAGCTTTTCAATCAGAATTTTTTCAAAAGATTTATTTACAGCATCTAAAAATCATTAAAATAAGCCTTGTATTATTTGGTTTAATGTCAGAAAATATTTCAATGATGTTGAATTTATTACTAAAGGATAACAAATAATGAGGATGATGAATTTGTATACTAGTTTTTTAAAATAGAAGTAGAGATTTCTGAAAAACTTTTCTTCTCTTTAAATGATTATATAAATTATTCAAAAGAAGTTTTCTGAAGTTTGTTACTGTTTCTATGAGGAAAGGTATAAATTTTAAATTGTTTTGTTTTCAATTTATTGATATCCAAGAAATGCAGATCACCATTTATTTTCTATAACGTATTTAATAAAAATTATTAATTACTAAACATGACTTCCATGAAACTTAAGTCCTATTATGAACAGTAAAAAAAATACTGAGCATGCTATATCTAATGCCTGTACTTATAAATGGTTAATATTAAACTAGAACAAAAATCAATCTCTGATTTAAAAATCATGATAATTATAGGCTGAGTTTTAAATGAGGAATATAGAGAAATATCAATGGGTACTAGCGGCCTACATTAATAGCTATTGAACATATGGTCAGGAGGGAAAAAATACATCTCTAACTGGTCTGATTTGTAGAAAAATGCTTTGTTTTATTTATTTTGCTGAAAGAATAATTATTATTTTATGCAATTTAACATTTTTAACTGTCAATAAAATAACTAATAAATCAATAAGAATGTAACAATTTTATAAATTGCAACTTCAGTAAATTCTCCCCTCTCCCTACATATATAAACAAAATTCTTAATTTACCTTTTTTAGAATAATTGAACCAGCTTTTCATTTAACAAAATATTTATTAAAGATTAAACACATTTAAATAAATTAACAAAGATATGAAACAAATATTAATTTTGTAAATCATTACAAACACTAAAAAGGAAATATGCTCTATTTCCTCTTTTGAGAACTTAAATGAAAAAAAAGTAATCTGATTAAAAAAATTTAAATTATATAGGTAAATTAACATTTTGATATCTAAAGACTAGCAATTTATTTTGAAAACAATTTTAAATATGTAGAACTTAATAAAATATGCAACATTTAACATATACTCTTATAACTTTTAACATTCTTGGGGAAAAAGCGCCAGTTAATGGTTTTAAATAGCAATGGCTGTAAAAGATACAAAATAAAATAGCTTTATTAATTGACAAATATTTTTTTAATAAAGTTTCTATGTATATCAACTTAAAACCAAATGTTTCAAGTTTTTCAGTTTAATTTTACTTTTCAGAGAATGTATTATTAAATAGAATATTGAATGTATTTGTGCAGGAATTCTTAAAATATCCCTGCACAAATTTATATTTTCCCTTCATAATTGACTCTTGAAATTTTTATGAAAGCAAAATTTTGAAAAAAATTAAGTTCACTTACTATTCGAGACAAAGTAGCAATCTCTGCTAGTACCCAATCGGGACAATCAAGCTCTCCACAAAATCGAAATTTCTATCGGAAGAGACAAAAGCCTGATAAATTTGAAATAAACTATAAATTTTCGTATGAAACATTATCTTGATTAAATAATATTTTATGTTTTTAAAATAAAGATTTATACTTGTAAATATATATTTAAGAGCAATGCTAAAGAGTAAATCAACAGACATGTCCTACATTTTATAAGATATTGATAAGTAAAAAATAATTTACTAATAAATTTTTAGTTTAAATATTTCTGATTAAACTAATTTTGATCAAACTTGCAACAATAATTTTTATTTCATTAATATTATAATGTTGAGGATTTTTTTTTTTTTTTCCCCATTTCTCTTTATTTTTCTCATTAGCACATGTTCAAACTGCAATACATTTAAAAGTTAAAATTTGTACTTTTAAAATGCGATTATTAAAGAAATATATGAGATGCCACTAAATAGAAAAGAAAAATATTAAAATATCATTAAGTATACTTTTTTATTCTAATTTTTAGTTAAATCTTCAAATGCACGAAAAAGCTTATTTTAATTTAATAATACCTAACATGATCATTTATTTTTTTTTTTTCAAACATAGGACATCTACTAAGTAATAATATGTGTATTTAAGAAAATCATACTTCTTCATAGTTTTTATTTATCAATGAAAAGAACTGGAATGAACTTTTTAGAAATAAATTTATGTTATCATCCATTATTGCATTACATCCATTCCAATAATATTTTGGTAAAAATTTGTCCATTCAAACATTTCTAATCCTTTACAAAGCACAGTTCACAGTTCCAAATACTTTTACTTATTTTATAGAACTCAGCAACTGTAGTTTTCATTTAGTCTTAGTTAACATCACTGCAGCCACTTTCTTACAATTTTTAAGGAAGTGAGCTTGTATGCTTCTGGCCAATTTACAGATGTGCGAGTTGTATTAAACATGCCATTATCGTAGCAATACTAGGCACTACAGTAAGATTTTTCTCATCTTTTTTTTCAAAAGATTGGATACCATAGTTTTCCTCTTTCTGAAAATAGGGCATTTTAGCAAACTGAAGCTGTGCTTGGGGACAACAGGATAAACTACTTAAAACAAGATAGTCCAATTTAAAAGGGACATATGGTCACATTAACTAAGCCACATTGATTTAATGGTTTTAAAAGATTATGCCTTGATTTAATATCTTTATTCCATTAATGCCACAAATAATTTTGTAATAATGCTTTGTTTTATAATATTTATATTGAAATTATTATGTATTTATAATTATTCTCTAAATGCAATATTTTATAATTTAGGTTAGAAAAACTTATTTTTATCTTGGTTATATAGACATAGAAATGTTAAAACAATTTTTAAAGCAGCTCATAATGCTATTAAAGTTTACATTAGTTAACAGATTTACCGATGTTTAATTGATTAGTTTTTCTGATCATTTCTACCCTGAAGATATAACTGTATTTAAAAAATGGAAGAGCAAGTTATCTTAAGCAACTGGTAAGCTGGAATTGAATTATGAAAGATGTGGGAGCTTGATTTTTTTCTCTTCATAATCAGATTATTTAAATTTAAAAAATTGAATTATTCTTTAGAAATCGAAGATATTTTCTAAATTTATTGTAATTAAAAATTATTCACATATTTTTTAAAAAATATAGAAATGTGTGGATAATTTTAATTTTTTAAGTAAATAATCATCAATATATAGATATTAAACTTAATTTGTACAGTTTCTTTCAAGAAAAAAAAATTATTTCATTAAAAATTAATTAATACATCAAAATATTGCCTATCATTAAACACTACTTTCCCCATCTCTGGCAAAAGACGAATTTCTCGATGAAAGAATTGTTCTTTTGAGCCTATCCACAAATTAAGTCAGTTTCCGACTTCAAAAATATATATATAAATTATCAAATATAAATGAATGATTATACATAATGAGTTTCATCTCGAATTATCGTCCAAATCATACTTGCTTTATAGTTTTTAAGAGGACAAAATCAATGTAAAGAACTTTATCTTAAATACTTATACGGCGAGACTCAAATAAATATGTTTAATATTTATTATTATTTTTAAACATCTAGCATTCCACAAACTAAAAAAAAGTTATTTTTTTACAGATGGAATAATTTTAGAAATCATCGAGAATAATTCGAACTAGTCACATAAATATTTAAATAAAAAGAATATGCTTAAATATAAGTAACTTCTTCTAATAATTTTGTAGTAATTTTAAAAATGTATACTTTACCATTCTAATATATTTTTCTATTAACAGAAACACCTCTCAACACTGACGGCTATGAATTCTGAAATTCAAATATGTTGCCAATAAATAAGAATATATTAGGAAAGTTTAATTTTAAATTGATATTCAATATTTTCTTGCAAATTATATTTTATTTATTATTTTTTTTAATATTTTTTATTTATATTGTTATTTATATAGGACGTTTACGAACTTAAATTAAGTTTTCAAACGAGAAACAGAATATTTTGCGTAATGTTTACGATTTTGCGGATTTGTTTTATCATAGTAAATCTTATTTCCTGAAATAATCATTTCTCAAGTACGATTCATCCTAAAAATTAATTATATTACATAAATTTAAATAACAGATAATATATCATTTTAACTAAAAAATATGGATATACTGAAATCATACATTCTATTAAAAGCAAAAATACAACCCAAATGAGGAAGATTATGTAGTTTGCGAGTTATACATCTCTGAAAAAAAACAGCTGTTTAAACTTTTTTTAATCTAAGTAAAACTGGGCCGGTTTATTATTGTTAAGAAGAGCAGTTTGAGAGATGAGAAACAACAGATAAAAATTTTCTTAATTAGTTGTGAGAATAAGGAAGAATTAGGAAATGTTTATTTGTTTAAGTTAAGGAAAACGTTTTCTACTTAGAATGACAAAATAAATTTAAACTTCATAAATTGTATTACATGTAATTGTAAAATTGTATTATACATGTCTTCTGAAAGAACAGTTAGTACATGTAGCCTAATAATAATAATAAAATATTAGAAAAAGAATTATTTAAAATCATTTTTAATGTGTTAAATCACTTAAATTGTAGCATACATATTAAAATTAAAAACGACTTTTATACATATAAGCAGTTTTTTTTGTAGTTTAAAATATTGTAATGTTTAACAGTTTCGTTGAAGAAGTATTGATTTTATTCATTAAATTACTTTTTTTGTGAAGAGTTCACGATGTTTATTTTATGCCAGAGGTGTTCAATCTTTTTAGTTTCCTGACTTCATTGAAGAGGGAAAAAACTGTCTCCGATCGCACGTAGAATAAACTAATTTAACAATAGGAAAAAGTAGTAAAAATGTATATCAGACCACTTACCTTGATCAATCATGGAAAACGACATTACTAATCTTTGCTTTCTTTCCAGTAATTTTTTTTTTTTATGATTGTGAAGGACAGAATTTTAAACCACTGAAATAAAAAATATCTCAGAAAATAAAACAAGAAATACAGATTAGTATTTAAATAAAAAAAATCATACATTTAATTTTCTTAATGTATTTTTATATTATTATTTTATGTTATTATAATTTTAAAAAATAAATGCGTACCGATTATATATTTCTTAAAGAATTTGAATTTTTTTTTTTGCATAAAACATTATTTTTTTTTTTTATCAAAACAGGTTCAAAAGCCTTCAGGGTTTACAATTAAGAAGAGAGAATATATGCACCTGAAATAAATAATGACACTTATTTAAAATAAATGTGTTGATTTATTTATATTTTATGCAATTAGGATTATTCTGAATTAAATATAATTATCCCATTTTTTATACATACTGTAGTTATATTTGTCCTCAACGCACAATAAAAATAAACGTATTACTTCAATTATGCATATAATAGCATATGGCATTCAAATTAGTAAAGGTAGGCCAGTTAACAACAAATAAATAATTTTATAACGTCCATTGTGCATTCAATAGATAAATTATGAGAAATAGTCTGATATACAATTAACATTCACCAAAGAAATTTTTTTTCCAATCAGGGCGAATGTCTTTTGCATAAAGCTATAAAATTTTACCCTTATTTTTTAACTATGCGTGGCAAAGCATTGAGGGTCCACGTAATAGAATAATATTGATAAATAATATTGTAGATTATTACGGAGATCCTGGCCGCGTAGCGGCCACTAGCTCCTTCTTTGTAAAATGTTGAAACATAGCGGTGGTCTCATGCCCTTTGAGTTAATAAAAGCAAAATAGATAATTAAATGCCCTTTTTTTTTTAAAAAGAGAATTATTTATTTAATAAAATTATAAAATGAAAATATCAAAAATGTAGATGTTGATGGAATCAGTTGCATGTAATAACCCCGAATGACAAATTAGGAGAAAAGCGAACTTTTTTTCGTCTAGGGCAGTTGTAAGGAATTAATTTAAAATATTTAGAACAGTGCGAGGTCTTTTGCTATGTTTGCGGGAAGAAATATCATAATCGTAATTTTGTAGGATATTTAATACAGGGTTATTAATTTTTCGCATATCATTATAGAATTTAGTAGAAATTTTGTGAACAAATTGTCTTAAACTTGGAATCGAGAGAGCTCGTCTAATATCGTCATTACGAAAGTACCAGGGTGAATTCGTTAACATTCTGAGAGAGTTTTGTTCCAAGCCTTTGAATAATTTCAAAATTTGTACGCGCGACAGAACCTCAAACTGGGCTTGCATAAGCTAATACTGGACGAAGATAAGAGAGAGATATATTAGAATTTTGAGATTAAGAGGTAAAGCTGAATTTCTATTGATTAAAGGACGAAGGCCTAATGCGGTGAAATATAAAATGTTGGCCAATCACAAGCTCAATGCCAGAAACGTTCACTTAAAGTTGGACAACTTTTAACTCTCAAACGCTTGATGGGTATATGACTTGGATGAAGCTAATAAAGATCATAGGAGTAATTTCAACTGCACGCCGACTAAAGCGATTTTGTATCTTCTTTTGAATGGGTCGAAAACATTCTCTCATCTGCCAAAAATTTTTTATTTTTAAAAATTCTTTTTTTTTTATTTTTAATTGTTTACCTTTTTTCTTAGCAGTAACATTTTTTAATTTATAGAAACTTTATTTTTATTACCCTACTAATATTAATTAAGCAGCTAATTCTAAGTTCAAATTCAACTTTATTAATAAAGATGTGGAGGTTAATTTGGTATCATAACCACAGAAAGATAGTACTCAGTAAACTATATGTCAGTTTCTACTACTACTTCATTCAAATCAAATTTTTTATTTTTTTAAGATTTCAAATAATGTCATTTATTGTTTTTTCTCTTGACAACTTTCAATAAATTTGTACGAGCCTGAAAGCAGATTATGCAATAAAAACGGTTCCATCCAATCAAATTGAAGCACTGAACAACACTTTTTCCCATGGGTTCCTTTAGCCTTTCCATACCATCGAATAACATATCCCTCCTACTAACAATGAGCCAGTCCAGATTCTCTGGGACTTTTGGTGGGGCTTCGCGACTAGTCTCGCAGTCATCCAATAACATATCCTCCTACTAACAATGAGCCAGTCCAGATTCTCTGGGGTTTGGTGGGACTTAGCGACTAGTCTCGCAGTCATCCGAAGTTTTGTTTGCTTTTTGCTACACGTATTATGCTGGGAGAAGTTTTGCACACGCAACAAAGATTAATTATAAATCTATATTTTATTGTTGATCGTTGAAGGAGTTAATCCCATAATTATGGAGCAAATACGTACTGATTTAACGAATCTAGGGTAGGTAATGTTCAACATAAATTATTTTTATTTAAAACTTAAATCTAATTAATTAAAAAAATGTTTTATTTGATGCATATGTTTAATATTTTAATTTGTATATAATCAGTTTTTTAATTGTCCTTATTCATATTTTTCTTTACTTCCATATTTCACGTAGCTTTATTATGAATATTTGCCGGTACCGAAATCCAATTTGATGAAAATGCATGTGGCACCCAAGATTTACTCAGTTACACGATTTCTACAATTTAGCGTAGTAATTTTTTTTACTTTAATTCTTTTAAAACTATGTATACAAATTCACTTATGAAATATAATAATTCAGTTCTTATGAATACAGAAAAATTGCAATAAATAATAATTCAATTTTAAATATTAAAGCATGGTTAAAATTAATTCAGCCTAAAATTGTGGACAAAGAACTGTTTTATATTTTAGTTTTTAGCAAAATAAATTTCTAACAGTTGAAGTAAATTATGAGATAAATCAATTTACCTTTTTAATTAAATTGTATATGTTCTGTAATTAATTTAAATTCAAAGAAAGAAATAAAAGTTAAAACTGTGCAACACTGACACAAAATTCAGGATTATAACAAATATTTAGACACGTTTTTTTAGTAGAAAATAAAAGCAAAAATTAATTAAAATACTAATTTTCTATGTGTCGTCTTGCAATATAACAGTTTTTATTTGGCTGTGGTATGGTGCAACTTTTTCATTTAAAAGCAATTTATCAGATATTAATAATAAGTTAACCGTGTAATTTTTTTAAATATGCTAGATTTCTGCAAGTAAATCAAGGGTGTATTCGTAAGTTTGCTAACAGTTATTCCTTCTATAATAAACTAATCTTTTGCTCAATTTCATTAACATTCTGTACTTAATATACTTTTATTTATTATTTATTTGTATGTTCCTTGCTTAATATTGTGAAAAGATTGGTTATTTCATTTCAAACATTAAATTTTGGATATTAAACTTGAAAATTATTAAAAAAAAAAATCTAAAGATTTTTTTAATTTTTTTTTTTTTTATGTAAGCTATTAAAAATGCAATGATGTAGATGATGAACATTTTAAGATTGTTCTATATTATGACAATGCATATTGTAATCTTTTATGAATAAGAAATTTTCATTGACCTCTTTTTTTTTTTTTTATAATACTTTAAGAAAAATAAATTAGTCTTCGTGTATTAAGAAGAAATTCTGAAAAATTTAGTCAAAAATCATTAAGAATCAATTGCTTTGCATACTATTTATGCAAAAGTGCTTTTTGCGGTTTTTCTGTGAAGTCGAATTGTGATTTAAAATTAAATGTTTCTAAACAGCAAAGTCATTTTTAGTATTATACATTACAAAAAAAATTCTGAAAAACAGGGTTATTTATAAACTGCTAAATTTTTTATAGGTTAAGTTTATATAATTACTTAGTTAATTGTTTCATTTCAACTGATGTATTAGTTAATTTCAAGTAATAAATTATTTTTGAAATTTAATCAGAAGAGTTTAAGTAGAAAAATTATTTTTTATGACACATTTCACTTGATCTATCAATTATCAGCACAAGTTTGTAAACCTTCTAGTGGATTGTTGAACTATCCACTTGAGGTTCATAATCGCAATCATTTACAATTTGATTCATTTTCAAAACTGTGATTGAAACACTCAGTGCCAAAAGATTTTTAAGTACTATGCACTCATATTGTACTATACAATAATTATCTGAATCTATCTTAAAAGTCTCTGAATTTAAGAATGCAAGCAATTTTTACTCATCGTATGACCAGTATAAAAAACTAATCCAGATTCAATTTGCCTACTTGCTGCTTTAAAATGCACTTTTTTTTTTATTGTTAATAAAAACACAGAGGAAGAATTTGTTTTTAATTTTTTTCAAATGCTAATATTTAGTCATCAGCATGAGGAAAATGGCAAAGTTCTTTTCTGGAGCCTTTCATAAGGGTATGTTACACTTGAGGAAAATATTCTCAGAGAACCTGACAAATAGTTGAGCATGTTACCAAAGCACATTGAGCATTTTAAATGCTCTATATTAAACTAATGGGAATTGAACTTTTAACCTCTACCTCTGAATAATCATGGGCATTTGCTTTCATTTGATATTAAAATTGGCTAAGCTATGACTGGGTCAGTTTGACATTAGATTCTGAATTTTCATAGTGCTTACTAAGGTTATAAATGGTTAGCTTGGTAAAATATATACAGTGCATCACAAAAGTTTTAGGACTGACTTATACAAATTGTTAGATAAAGTTATTTAACCAAATATTGAAAACTTATTACTTGAAACAATTTAACTTGAATATATAATTTTATTTATATTTTATTTTGATTATTTTAGATAAATTTTTAAAAGCTATATAATGTATGATGAAAGAATGAAAGATGCTCACAAAAGTTTATGCATAGAAACAATTAAGTAAAAATTTTGAATTGCTTGTTAAAAAATTTGTAATACTTGTTTAGATATTCATTACCTTTAAGAACACTTTTCAATTGTTTTGTTATAGATTTGAATGGATTTTTTAATAAATGCAAGGCTATTTTTGTTCCATTTGTCATTTATTATAAATTTTAGCTGCAGCTTTGTTTTAAATTCTATTTTTAAATCTTGGTCAAATTTGTTTTATTTTTTGTTTAAATCTGGTGACGAAGTACATTACACATTAATTTATAATGGTAAAGTATCTACAATTGAACATTTAAGGCAATATGTGTAATATCATTGTTCTGATAGAATCTTGAAGACATTCTGTAGATTGAGATTTTCATCTGCGGTTATTAAAATTTAGTTTACCATCTCAATCTACTAATTCATGGTGTCATCCATAAATTCGAACTTGCCTACTTCAAGTAATGACATGACCTTACACCTTCACTCTGTTTGATTTTCTTCGAACCATAATGCTATCTTTAGTTTCAAATATATTAAATTTGCTTTCATCGACAAAGCTAACACTAGGAAAACTTTTCTTCCTGTCAGTGATTTTTATACTAATGAATTTTTTTGTCTCTCAGCCATGATATCTGGCTGAACAAATTATTCTTTGAACTTGCACTTATTCCATAATGTTCTTTGCAATTATACTATGTTTTATATTTGATAATCTTTGATTTATATATATATATATATATATATATAATGATTCATTTCATTCTAAAATATATCAATCTTCGTTGGCCTTCTGAATCTTAATTTATTACTTATTGTGGGATGCTTCTTATGCCTTTTGATGGAAAGAAAAGTAGAATCACTTTAACTATTTGAGGATTTTACTTTTTTGACAATGAAAACTTTTAAGAGCTAATTAATAGTTAATTTTAGAATACCTATTAATGTATGCTTCCTGATCTTTAGTTATAGAGATATTTTAATGATATGAATAAATTCACAAAGAACAATTGACTTTTTCTAAGTAAACAATTTTGGTTAATGTGGTGCATTATGTCCTAAAAATATTTCTAAATATCGAAAATTAGTGAAGCATTCAAATTTGAAGCGATGTTTAATCGTGTGAAAACTTTTTTGTGAGATTTATTGAGGCCTAAAAATATTCTTTCAGAATTTTATGAAAATGTGAAAAAATGATGTTCACTTTAGCCATTTTTCCTTATTTAATTAATCAAACAATGTTTGCTGTGTAAAATATTAGGTCATTTATTCATAAATGATAAATAACTTGAATTTGTTTTTGCCTGGCTACCTTTTATATTTATTTAAAACAGAATCAATAGTTTGATTTATTCTTAGTTTGCATGACTTTTTATTACTCTTTAAAAAAAATATTCATAATTTTTAAATAAATTTTCAGTTACCAAGGTGAAGCTTTGAATGTGCTAAATCAAGTTCTAAGTGAAGGCCCTCCAAATATATATTTTGTTGATGTAGTGAGCTGGTTAAGTTCTGAACTTGGTTCTGTATATGATTTAGAAAGTCATATCAGTCCTATTATTGGTAAGTACTAGGTTTTATTTATTTTTAGAAAAATTCTATATGGAGATGTTATGTACTATTAAGTTATTTTCATATTATTTGTACTTCTATGACATGCAATGTAAAAATTAAAAGTATTTATGATTTTTATTTTTCTTTTACATTTCTATATTTAATGGGTCACTATCTGTAATATTTTTTATTGTGAAATATTTTATCTGTATATAGTAAATGCTTCTGCTTTCAAATAATCAAACATTTTTTTTTTTTTTTTCCAATGTAGCAGATACAGACAATTATCCTTTGGCTAAGTACATGCTGAATAAAATTGAATCAGGGTACAAGAAAAATGAATTTTAAAACTAATAAAACAGAAAGTTGACTAAATACTCTTCACACTAATTCAAATTTTCAAAAATCTCTGCCTCCTCATTAAAGGGAGTAGATTGATTTTCCTCTTAAAGCCACATTAATGAGGCGACCATCAATGCAGTGTTGCAGACGATGGGGCTGACAAGACCATGCATAATTTCCAACTAATGAAGATGTATGTAAAGATTGTCATGATTAGTCATTTAAAAAGCAGCAACTTATCAATCTTTAGGACAATCAGGAAGATGGAGAATGGAACTTTGTCATGGATTATTTGTGATTATTTCTTCCAAACCATTTTAAATGTTCTTTGAGACAGCATATTTGTAGTTTCATTATCCTTAGACGTCATAAATGGGATATAATCTACTGCAAAACCAGTATTTTGCCCCATTTTTTTTGCCAACTCATAAGATAGATTTGAATTTTAACTTACACTAAAAAGCTGTAGAATGATAAACTATTTATCCTTAAAAACCATTTTCTAAAGAACATGACTATCATTTGCTCAGCATGCTATTGTGATGAAGCAAGTCTGCCATTATTTCCTATAACAAATAATGAATTAAAATCTTTCCTAATGAAATAATTTTTTCAATCTTTTAAGTTCTATAACTTTGTAAATTATTTTTATTTTTATAATATTAAGACCAATATAATTCAACAATGTGAAATTCATTGAATGTATTTGCTCCATTACAAATTCAGAAAATGAAAATATCTTATTTGCAAGAGATTACTATATTTTTTGATTATGAAAGTAACTAAGCTGACTTGTTACAAAATAAAATAGCTACTCTGAATGATAAGTGTTTTTGTAACACTAAAAGATACATTTTTGGCTATTTTCTCCCCCAGCTGTCTGATTATTATGAGAATGATTTCATATTTAACAATTTGATTCATTTTTTTATAAAACAAATTTAAGGTGTGTATTTTATTTAATATCTTTTTCCCTCTTCTAAAACCCTTTAAGAATTTTAACTTGCATCCTTTAAAGATGAATGCTATTTTTTAAAATTATGTTTTTAATAAAATTCACAACCTATTTATGATTACATTTAAGTTTTATTACAGTAAGAAAAATGATGTAAATATTTATTTGTAAAGTATTTTATAAACAAAAAATTGTTTTGCTTTGGTTTACTATTTGGTATTAGCACTATTGACTCAAGTAAATATATATATATATATATATATATGTTTTTATTTATCATATACTTTTTCTGTTAGTTCTGCGTGAATTTTGGATTGGCAAAAAGTAAGATGTTTATTTCTCATAAAATTTCAACATAATGCAAATATTTTATCTTATTGAAAGAAAAAAAAAGCAAACTATTTTTTTTTTTTTTATGGCAAAATAAAATTGATGTAAGGACATTTGAGACTTGATGTGTTGATATACTAAGCCAAGTAGGTCTCAAACTGATATTTACAAACCTTGGGGGAGGGGGAGGGACATATTTCCTGTATAATATTGTATTTTCAGTCAATTAGAAACTGGGTAACAAAAAAAAAAGAGTAACATTTTGGGAAGTACAAATATTTATCTCCAATGTTATGATTATTAATTAATACTATCTAAATTGGCAATTCCCTTTTTAAATTATTAAGACTTTAAGATGCTTGTTCTTTTCAACACAATATATTTATAGGAAGAATACTGTCTTGATTTGATTTATATATTATCACAAGTTAAGAAAAAGTATTTCATAACGTTTTTAAGAAAATGCTGAAAATATATTTTTTTATAAATCCTAAAAAAACAGGTCACCTATTTCATAGATAGTTGACATATTCCCTGTGAATTTACTTCTTTTAGAAATAGTTTAATGTTGGTTATTGTTTGTTTCCATTCTTATTGTATATTGTTTCATTTCTATAAAAACTTTGCAACATTATAAAGTAGGCTTTCTGTAATTCAGCACGTTCAGAACCATGGCTGTGCATGATTAGCCATTTTGCATGATTATCGAATGTCAATATAGTTTTAACAGGGATTCTAAACTTAAATTACTCTACACAAAAATTTAAAAAATTAAAATATGCATATATTAAATGTCTTCATGCGCCTGTGTTGACAAAAATATCTGTCAAAGTATTTCATCAGTAATTACAAATCAATCAGTAACTACAAATCAAAATTCATACATTGAACATTAATGTAATTGAATATTCTTGTATTGATAAAAAACAGTTACAAAAAGAAAATTAATATACAATGATAGATAAAGCAAATTATGATAAGCTACTTTATGGCAAGAAAAAATATACATAATCTCACTCTTTTAAAAAGTATTTGTCACAAATTTGTGAAATCTGCAGTTTTGCAATTTCTACACTGTACTGAAATTAATATATAGTTACGATAGACACTGGACAAAAAATGCAGTGTTGTATTATGACTTGACAGTCAAGGTCAACAAATTGTGAAAGCAAAAGATTCAATTAATGTCAAATTATAGCAAGTGTTTAACCTTCGAATGCGATATTAAGTAGCATTTACGGTATTAATTTAATTTTCAGAAGAAAAATAGCTTGCTGTTCATTATTGTTAATAAAAAAAAAAAAACTGAACTCCCCCTTCCCCCTGTAAAAGTTAGTATAATATTGAATAATAAAAGGACCTTAGAAGACTACATATTTTGATAAGGGATCATGAAGATGTAAAGTTCAAGGATCACTGTGTTAGGTACACATTATAATGAGGGGTATGCATTATGAAATATTATCTAATATTTTTTCATAGTTTAAAATTAACCAACATGCTAATTTTTAAAAATGTTTGAATTGTCTTATTTAATTGAATATTTTTTTTCAGATGAAGAAGATGCAAAATCTATTGCATTCTTTGTAGAAGTGAGTTCATTACTAAAGGAATTATGTAGAGTTAATATATATTCAATGTATATATTATCTTGTAAATTTAATTATGTCTGAATGTTAAAGTTTAATAGATTTGCTTTCTATGATCACTAATATAGTGTTTTTGTTAAAATTCAATATTCTGTAGGTTATATATTTTGGTTATGAAAACTAGCTATCGACATTTATTACAAATATAATTTGAAGGATTTATTGCTTGTTTAATGACTGTTGATCAATTGTCTTTCAGTAGTTAATTTTAGAATCTAGTTAGAGCTAGAGTCCATTAATGATATGCAATATTCTTTTTTGAAGAACTATAAGGATAATTATTTGGTTCTTTATAATAAAACTGATATGTTATATTAATAATTATTTCAGAAGTAGAGAAAAGTTGATGACCAGCAAATAAGAATATTAACAGAACTATATGATCTAAAAGCCTCCCAAAATGTTAAAGTTTTGTAAAATACATAGCATGTAACAAAATACACCATATTAACTTTCAAAGTCAATATGGTGTATTCAACCTGTATTGAAAATATTTTTGATGTTGTTAATATGTAATTTACTATGAGAAATTTGTTACATATGGTATTTTAAATTGATAAATTTTGAATCTGCAGATATGATAACTAATTTTCTTAAAAGAATTTTTGTATTTAAATTACATGGCAGTTAAATTCAATAGTTTTAATTCATGTATAGAAAAAAAAAATGTTTCATTTTGAAACTTTCAATTTTATTATTTCTGGAAACATTTATTTATTAGTTTTATTGTTTCAGCCATAAAAATTAAAGGTTCCTTAAAGTCCTATTTGATAATTTTGCTTTTTGTTTATTGTTCTAAATATCTTTTCTATATTACTCTTAATCATTTAAAGCTATTTCAAAGAATTTATTTTTGTCAAACCTTTAGCTTTCAATAAATATTTATAAAAATAATTACTGCCTCTGTTGTAAATTTATTTAGAAAATAAGTATTTTTAATTTTTAGAATGTCAAATAAGTTTTCCTGTAAATTATTGTAATTTCATAGTTTTTTGTTACTTTCCTATATGCTTTTTTCTTTTTACTATATGGTATGCTATAATTTTTTGAAAGCAAATTCATACTATAAATTGTTTGTTATAAAATAAACCTGAAAAAAATTTAAAAATAATCAGATGTTCTGTTTAAAAGACATTAAAATAAATTTTTTTTTTTTTTTAGGTTGCCCAATAAAAACACTTATTAAAGGATCTATTGAAAATAGGCTATCTTCCTCTGAAGATAAAATATTTGTCATTGGTATGTATTTAATAGTTTTATATCCAAGTTATTTTTAATAACTTTCTTCATTGACTGCTTCATTTTTGTATGTTTTATTTAGATATTTTTATTTCAACTATATAATATCGGCATTTTTCAGAGATTTTCTTTTAAATCCAGCAGTGTATTTTTATATTTGTTTCATGACTATTTTTCTCAGAAGTAATAACTATATAGGACAAGAAACCCTTGTAAAATGGGATAATGAAAAACAAATTAGAGTGGACAAGGGGACTCATCAAAAATATATAATCACTGTATAACAAAGCCATAAAATGGCATTTGTTATGTATAAATTTCTTATTTGTCTTCTAATCAGTCCTATAAAAATGATCAAATTGAAATAAATTGATTTACAATCTAAAGAGTGCATTAACTGCAATGATGAAAACTTAAAATTATGAAATCTATATGTATTAATATGTAAAATAATGCAGAAGATGAAAAAGAAAAAAAATAATAAAAATGTGCAAATGCTAGATGAAAAACAATCGATTCTAAAATTGACAGAAATTCATAAAAAACAGTTATAATATCCTGTAAATAGCATCTTCAAGAATATTCTCGGGCTTTATATGTCATGTTATTTTTGCCTACTAAATTGGGACCATTGCAGAACACAAACACACTTCTTTTACATTCATTTTTGTATAATGTCCGATTGACCTGCTTCTGCAAATGTTTGCCATTTACTTTTTTGATGATGTATGTATGTATTTCAGGTTTTTCTTCTGCAGATAATGCATACTTCAGATCTTGAATAAATATTTTTCAATTTTTGATAATTTTTTATGTATGCGAAAATGCTATTTTATGGCTTTGTTATATAAACTCTTGATTTATGACAAATGCTTTTTTTTTTTTGTTTTTGTGTTATTATAATTTCTTAGTTTTTGTTCGCATACCGACATACACTAGGGACTAGGGACTACTAGGAACAATAAGTAAAACCACTAAGAAAATTCAAGAACTTTGGGGAAAAGTTTTCTCCTAGTTATTATACATTATCTATGTCATAAATCATTAGATTATTTTATTTATTATGGAACACCATATATTATTAAATGGGAGATAGTTAAAAATATAGTTTGACTTTCACTGTTACATAAGGTTTTTATACTTATGATATTCAATAAAAAGTCAACATTTAACCTCAACAATCATTTTAAATTACTCTATGTATTTGTAACTATAAAGGGAGTCTAGAATAGAATCGATTCGTTTTGGTTATAAACTATTAACATGAACAATGATATATATTTTATGTAGTTAGTTTTGGTATCTAGTGCAGGTAATATATACTTAAATTAACAATTAGCATTTTCTAATTTTTCAGTTTATCTCTGCCAAGAGCTTGAAGCAGGAAAAATACTTGCACATAAAAAACCTAAAAAGAAAGAAGCTACTTTAAAAATTGAATTGGTGTGTATGTATTTTACTGTAGTTTTGTTTCTATTAATTTTAGGTTATATGCCTTGAAAAATTAAGATAAATTGTATAATAATGAGTAGTATTTTTAAAATTTTATATTCCTGCTGTAGGCTTAAATATTTAATTACTATATATTCTTTGATAAGTTTAGAGAACTTTCATATTTTTATGTTATTTATCAAATGAGAGAAATTTTTGAAGCCATTTCTTAATACTAAAAACTGCTTTCAAGTTGTGTTGCATTATTTATTTTGTTCTTTTTAAAAATAGCTTAACTTAGTACAATATAATTTTTGTCAGTGTAATGTACTAGCATATATAACCTGGCATTGCTCGGCCTCAGAATATAAGCCTTATTAAACTTTTATTTAGATTCATGTCTGTTTAAGGCAGCATCTTCTGAAATCTTCCATTTTTACCTACCGGAAATGCTGAATGAATCTAATATCTTCACGTTTTCTATAGATCTACATCCAATTCTTCGTTTACAATCAATTCTGTTCTGAGTGAATAGTTTTCCTTTCTTTGGCAGCATTGCAAACCTAACAATAAAAATCAGTTTGAAGTTCAATGAACAAAACTACTTTCAATCTGAATGAACAATCCTATAAATGCTTACTTTCTTCCCAATACTATATCTAATTCCTCCTCCTTAACTCACCCCTTGGGCTATTAAATTTAGAATATCTATAGACAGGAAAGTAGAAATTCATTGAATTGAATTACAATAACCTAAAGGATTTGGCAATATACTTTAAATTGTAACATAGAGGACTTCAAGAGTACAGGAGTTTATATTAGACTGGACATTTTATTGGTAAAATGTCAATGCTAATTTTTCTTATTTAATAAACAAAATTTTAGGTGGTTGCAGTTGATTGGTCAGTATGTTTTATTTTACGTCAATCTATCTTTGAACTGTACAAGAGGGTAAAAAACGTCAACTAATTCATTAAACCTAATTGGGTAATTTTTAAAATATATTAATCAATTTCGAAATTTTTCAGTTGATCTAGACTGTGTATTAGAAGTATTCCTGACAATTTTGGTGAAATTTGGATGTAAATTGAGGCTGTGCATAGGCAGACACACATATACACAAACTTTTAGAATGTACACATATACACAAACTTTTAGAATGTACACATATACACAAACTTTTAGAATGTACACATATATATGCAGTACGTACACGTATGTTTGTATGTACATATAGATTAATGGTTTATTAATAAGTTAAAAGGTTTTTAATATTTTTAACTCATTAATAAACTGTTAACATAACGTTTCTTTTAACCTTCAAATAAGGCCAAACAATTCCGATTAGCATACAATGTTTATATGTACTAAATGTGAAGTTATTGTGCAGTTTGGCATAGGATATTTGGAATTTCACTTTATAAATTAAACCCAACACTTTTACAATGCTAAACAAAAATGATTATACTCAAATGTTATTGATTTGCCATGTATATAAAATGCAGTCATCAAATATTCATAATTACAATGGTTTAAAATAAATTGATATAAAAGTGACAAGTCTTTTAGTTTAGAATCTCACAATAATTATTTAGTCTGAACTAATTTATAAGTAATCACTTTTAATTTTTAATAAACGGCAATGTAGAATTCTTAAATTTTATAATTTGTTATAGAATTGGGTATGGTCTACTGTTAACATAATCAGACATATTTGTTTAAAACTAAGTATTGCAAATATTGTATCTGCATAGTTATGAGTAAACATACTTCTCTACAATCATTTATAGAAAATAATTCTTAATATAAAATATTTCTTTTTTTAATTTCTATTATAAAATTAAGCCAACTTGCCTAATCATGAAAAGCTGATCAATGTTAATTATGTATTTCAGTGCAAATTAATTTATGCTTGAAATATTGAGTTAATTATTTTTAAAAATTCACTTGATCAAGAATAATTTAAAATGATTTATGAATGTCTTTTTGATTGAATTAAAAATTTATTTTCCCAGTCTTTTATTTATTTAATTGTAGTTTTAGGGGTGACATTCTAAAGTATTCTTTTTGGTTTAAGAGTTTTGTGGCTATATGTGCAAAAAAAGGGGGCTAAAACTGATTAGAAACTGTTATCCTTAACTAAAATATTTTTGATAGAGCGAGTCTAAAACAGCTAAAGAATTAAAAGATATGCTCATTTCTTTGGGATTTGCAAAACCACCTGATGATATTACACCTCAAAAGCTTTTTGTTGAAGTGGAAAAAAAAAGTAAGTTATATTGATATATCGTATTATGCAAGTTTAACAACAGAAACAATGAAAAATTAAAAATCAGTAATCTATTACTCTAAAACACATGCAAATTCTAATAAAATTTTAAAAATAATTTTTTTATGAAATTTTTGTTTTACAGTATTATGTTTAATTAATTTATGATTTATAGAGATTTTTAATCTATGCAAAGAAGAAAAAAAAACCCCAGCTATTTATTAGCAAATTGGAGCTCCAATATCAGTTCCTTATTGAATAGATTTGCAAGGTTATGCTCTGTGAGAAAATCTGAGCTGACACCTCTTGACTTCTGTTTGTGATATTATTCAAAAAACATTGTTTGCTGTGAGAAAATACAGAATTAATTACATTTGCAATAGCAAATTGTCGCTGTTATTACAGTGGTGCTAGACATGTTTTTATCATATCTGTGTAGGGATTTAATTTTGACTTGATGTGTTTCTAAAACAACCAGTGATTTCATATTGAAACTTTTTCCGAAATTAATAAATTTTTATTTTGATATTTTAGTGAAAAATTGCTCATCTTAAATATTTCATTAGATAGGGCTTTTTAAACGTGTCCCATATTTTTAGATGATTCTGCATTTATAATTGAAAATATATATCTGTAATAGAAGGTAAGGAAAATAGCTATTAAATAACTGATATGTTGGATATTTTGTATCTTTATTAAAATTAGGTTAAAATAGTGTGTTTGATGGCATTAGAACTCTAGGAAAAGATTATTTAATGGTGAGTTAATGTTGATGTGATGTGTTAATGCTGTTTTTTAATTGAAGGAAAGGTGGTTAATCTGCATTCATAATATTCCATTAAGTAAAAACAATTATGTATTAAAATGGAGCTTAGAATTCTTTGAAACATAATTATTATTATTATTTTTTTTTTTAGCTTAAGATGATCTGTCAACCTACTACACCTAAAGAATTAGTTGGAGGACTTTTATTCTCTGGATATTTGACAGAAAAACAATGGTTTCAACTTGATAAGCTATTTAGGGAAGTATATCAAGAATATAAGACTCGAAGAAATCTGCTGCTAACTCGGTTAGATGTAACAATTCAGTCTTTTTTGTGGACTGACAGATTAAAGGTAACTTTTTATTTATAATTACTTTGTCTTTTTATGATAGTATTTCAATATATAAAAGTCAAATTGTTTCTTTTAGTATAACCAAATAAGTGCTTTTCAAAATGACTCAGTGTTATGTAATTATGATCTGTATTTGGATAACCTAATAGTTTGATGGTGATTGTAAAATAGCAATCTTGTTGATGTAATAAAAGAATCGGTAATATTTATTATGTTTTTGAAAATGCATTTCTTTTATTATGCTGCATAGCTCCTCTTCCTATCAAGCACCATGAAAAAGAAATATAAAATAAAATTTTTATATGTTATGATTTTATCATTATATGTTAGATTTTATTTACTAAAAGTATTATACTAATCAATTTTTAAACACAGTTCAGTTTCAATATATATTTTAATACATAAATTTGAACATATATTTCATGAGATAGTCGATAAAGATAAAAATTTAAAAATAAAATTGTAGAATCACTTAGTATAGATCCAAATTTTACCTTCATTTTACTTATTAAAACTGTGTATTAAATGCCCTCTGTCATTAATCCATGCATGAATTAAGATAATGATGGCTTGGTGGTAGCCAACAAGGATTCAAAATGCAAAAAATTATGTTTGATGAAATTAGTATGCATATAGCATTTATGTATTGAATCTCAAACGGGGAGGTGCAGACATGTTTCATGCAGATAAAAATTAAATCATCTTAAGTAAAAATTATCAAATAAATAATAAGAACTTTTTGATTAACTTAAGCTTTTGCTTATTACGAAATTTTAAAATTACTAATAATAAGTCTAATAATAATAATAATTTTGTATAGAATTCTCCACTTTCTAATCTAAAGATATTGAAAATTCTGTTTCTTTAACAAGATATCTTGAATTTTTTTTTGTTTTACTAATGTGAAATAATAAGTTAATAGCAAAAAATTTCTTAATCTCTTGAGGGAAATTTATGGATATATTTTAAATCTTAAACACAAGCTATCCATTTGATTGATATTAAAATATTTGATTATTTTTTGCAGTAATTATTGGATTCCAATTCAATTTTCAACTAATAATAATGATTTTTCGGATAAATTAAATGAGAAAATGTTGCTTCTTATATTCGATATGAATTGAATTTAATATTTTATTTTTATAAGGCAGGGGCAAGACAGAATTTCCTTTATTAATAGGGGAGGGGGTAACCATTGCATTAAAATAAAAGTGCCTTTATGTTAGTTAAGAAGTGTTTAAAATTACTAGTACTTTATGTAATAAAATTAAATATTTTATGACTCCAGTAATTTTCTTTTTTCATAACTATGTTTGGAATGATAAATACATAGAATAAGGAAGCAAATGATATTGTTATAATATTTTGATGATAATTTTTAATACAATTCTAGTTATTATTTCTTGGTAATTGAAGAAATAAAAAAAAAAATACATGTTTTGCCATTTGAAAGAATAATTATGATCAGATTAAATTGATTCATAGGGTAGTGAAGCAAATAATATTAAGAATAATTTTATTAGGTGGTTCAAAAAGTCTTAGATAAACTTTAAGGATGAGCCTGGCATATGGGAATAAGTACTTGTAGCATGTGTTAAAATAAGATTTAGCAACATGTGGAGGCTTTTTAAAGTTCCTAGTGCCTGTAGCAAAGTATAAATAATCAGAACTAAATTTAAAAATCGGGCTTTTATTAACTTTTTCAGCTTTTCAATATGTTGATTACTTAATTTGCTTTAGAAGACTATCCCTATAATTTATTTGCTTCATGTTTATGGCTACACAATATGATGCCAAAAGCTTGTTTTTATTTATCTTACTTGTCTTTAATGATTTTTGAATTACACTTTGTAGACATTGATACCTCTATGTCAGAGAATTGCAAGTCAAGTATTGACATACATTTCTGCTTTTTATTATGTTAAAATTCTTAAGAATGAGTATTGTTAATAATACCATATCAAATTATGATATTCTACTATCAGCTCTAATTTGTCAATTTGGTTACATTAACAAGCTGTGATGTAAAAATCTTATATGTAGTGAGCAGTTGGTAGTAACAGTAATTGACTCTACATTTTCATACCATTTATGAGACTATTCGTACTGAAACATTTTTTTTTTTTTTTTTTTTAAAGAAAAATGCCGAAATTATCATATAAGCTGATATCATTTTTAAAAAGTTCTTTTCAAAAGCTCCATCAAAATTATTTCAGTAACATTTTGTTGTAACATTTATATTTGTTGCATCTTTTTCATTGTTTAGATGCTAAAACATTTAATCAAATCTTTATACTATTTCTAAATTTATGTAGCAAAATATTAGTAAATAAAATTATTATATATTGGATTTGTGTGTTCATTGCTTTATAGGATTTTTATTAATAATATCCTAACAGATTATTTAAAACGTAATTTTCATTTGAAAAATTTAAAAGTATTTCTTAGTTTTTATGTTTTTCACATAAAAATATAAATATTAGCTTTGTAAATTTATACATTGTTTGTAAATGTAGTATTGTATCAATTTTAACCAAATGAACAGACCATAAAATGAAAGTAAAAAAAAAAAAAAAAATGTCTGTTTTGTCTTGATTTTATGTTGGATATCTTGTTTAAAGATGTTTATTTTAAAATTCAAACAAATTGTTTACTATAATTTCTTTTCATTACCAAAATCAGTGTTCTTAAAATATATTGTAATGCTTATACAATAATACATTGTATGCATATATGTAATAATTGTAATAATTTTATTTCAATGAATTATTTTCTACAGAATAAATCTGAAGAAGTGACTAATAATTATAAGAAAACAAGAAGTCGTATAATTGATGATCCTTCTGTGAAAATATCTGATATACTCTCTGCTACTGCTGGTAAAATCTTGTTTATTTAAGTAAACCTATATTTTATTCAACAGAATTCAACTTACTTTTGTATTGGTAATGAAACAAAGTTATAAATTGTTCTTTACTTTCTTTGCAGATTTAGCTGCTATAGAAAAAACAAGTAGTGCTTCTGTTCGAAAAAATACAAAATCTGCTGTAAATAAAGTCATTATTAGTGCTGTAAGTCTTGTATTTATAATTTTTTAACTACACTTTTTGAAATTAAATTCATGTTTTCACTCTAAAAGTTTATCATATTTATTTGGAAATATTTTATAAATCTGGAATATTTATGTAAAAATTATTCTTTTAAAAAATATTTTTCTCAATTTTTTTATAACATTAATTTGTTAGATATTTAAATTATAGTTTAATAATTTATTTTTTAGGTACCTGACAGAGGAGGCCGCCCAGAAGAACAGCAAGCTCCGCCACCTGAAGTGCCAAGTTGGCAAAAAAATGATAATTCATCCAGAGGTGGTTTTAGAGGAGGATCTCAACAGAATTCAGGGAATTATAGAAATTCAGGTAATAGAGATGCTCCTCGAGATCGCCATCGGACTGATAACCGTTTATCTAATGGTAGTTACCAAAAGGGAGGAAATTATAATAGAAGTAATGATTATAGCACTCCTACGTTTAATCCAGTATATCAACAGCCAGTTCAATACATTAGTCAAGTAGGAGCACCACAGTGTGGGTTTGGCGGTTTTATGCCTGCTGGTGATAATTTCCAACAATATGGCAGGAATGATGGAATTAATCAATTTCAACCAAGGCAAAATCCTATGTCTGGGCCTAGGCAAAGAGGAGGGGCAAGACCTTATCGTGGTGGTCAAGGACGTCGTGGCGGATGGTAAATGGTTACTTGGTCTTTACAAATATAAATTTAAGATCCCATGCTTTGTTTAAGTGCTCAATTATAATTTTAAAGTTTTCAAGTAATGAGTTTATTTACTTTAGTGTTTTAAGTTGTTGATTTTCTTTTGTCATGCTTTTGCTTTATACTTTTGCTATTTTTTACAATACATACATTTTTGAAGATTTTGATTTTATTCTTAAATTGTTCCTATACAGTTTTTGATTTGATATATTTCGAGATGAATTTTGTGTTTACTGATACAACGAATGTTTAAGGCTTAAAAATTGAAATAAAGCAATACAAAATTTTTGCAAGTGACTGTCTTCCAAAGATGATTGTTGATGTTGCTGTAGATTAAATTGAATTCATACTATAGATTGATTTGGTTTTCTGTGTTATTTATTTCTCAGGATTTAAAAATTTGATTTTGTGTATTTGATATTTATTTATGGATTCTATATTTATTTATTTATTTCCTCATCCCTTTTCAAATTTAAGTATTCAGATCTGAATATTAGAATTTTGAAACTAATTATTTAGTTGAGAAACTATTAGAAATATTTATTAGTGTATTGCTATTAGATAATCATATTAAATGTTTAAGCATTTATACTTGAATTACTTGCTCTACAAGTATGTAAATTTTAGTATTTAAAATATTCTTGTAAAAGGATGATAAATTAAAAAAAAAAAAAAAAAAAAAAAAAAATTTCATGTTAAAGTAATATGTAAAAAAAGTTTTATTTTATTTAAAATTTTTATTTTTGAATTTATAAATTTTTGTTAAAATTGCTACTGTATAAGGCAGTTTTCAAAATTAGTCCTCTGTTATTGATATAATATCAAATTTATATTTTTTATTCACGTTGAGAAGTATTAAATTAAAGAGTTGAAATAAAAAGTTTTATTTAAAGTAACAGATAAAATTTCTTATCTTGTACCATTAATAGCATTTTATAACTTTTATTTCAGTTGAAGTTATTTTAACTGAACTAACATGAAATTTGCCATTGTATGCATTTAAATTAGTCGTATAACATATGATTTTTTTGTTATGAGATCAAGATGAGTATCTTGAAAGTGTAAATGCTCTTCTTCCATCTATAGCATTTATAACTTAAATAAAGTTAATTCAACTGAACTAATATAAAAAATATTTCTGCATGTGCATTTAAAGTCGTGTAATGATATCTTATTTTTGTAGTGAAACTATATTAAGTATTTTGAATATGTAATTGCTCTAATAAAGAAATAACATTCAATTTAATGTGTTTGTACTTATTTAAAAACAAACAATAAATGTGATACATTTACTTTTATTGTTTAATTTTATTAATGTCAAATTGATAAGTATTTATATTAGTCTTCATAGACATCCTAATCTTTAACTGAGCTTAAATTTAATATGAATATAATAGCATGAATTATGTCATTTATTACCAGTTCAGATTTCTTAAGTTGCAGGATGGAGACAATGGAAAATTTGCATTATTTACATTAACACATTTAAAACTATTGTGAAAACACTGTATTACGTATTTTTTTTTTCTATTTGTGATAATTTTTCAAATTTTTAGTGTATGATAAAGAGGAAGCTGATTATGAGAAAAAAAAAATTATATTTATTCATGCATAATGAGGTTTTTCATGACAATTAGTCATTTTTTAAACAATTTTGCAAACATTTTCCCTTTTACTTTTTCATATATATGCCAGTAAAAATTTGTTATGTCTTCCAAATTATAATTGCATGCAGGAAATATGTCTTTGCCTAACATGACTTTAAAAAAATGAAAATATTAAAATGTTTTGGACTAATATTGTTTTTTGCAATATTTTTGTAACTACCATAAAAATATATTTTTTTTTTTTTACATTTTCACTTTTGTTCCCTTAATTAGACTCTTATATATGCAAAAACTAAATGTTTTTCATTTCCTTCTAGTGGAAAAGGGTTTCATCTGTAATGAATTAAAGAAATTGATAATATCGCAAGATTTGATAAAACCAAAATCATAAATATGCAAAGTAAAGATTTTCTGTATTCAATGAAAATAATGATGCCCATGCAATAGATAGCATGTTGCAAAATTACATTTTGCAGCATGTCATAATTTGCAAATCAAAGTTTATATATCAGAAATATGCACATAAAAATAAAAATTGAAACTAAAGTTTAAAAAAATAAAATATTAAATCGAGAATATCATTAACAACAGAAAAATAACGGTCAATTAATGTGAGACTGAATACATAAATTTTGAGGTATTTAAAAGATGCACTGCATGATATTTTTACTTTTTTTGAAACGTTGTATGAAAAATTGTCCAATTATTGTAATACACTACTGTAGATAGAAAGTAAAATTTCGAAAAGATAGCAAAATTAAATTTTAGAACACTAACAGCTTTCCTTGGATTTCAAAAAAAATTTTTAAAGTAATAAATGGTTATAGTAAACTGTACATTGTAAACTACCAAAGCGACTATTAACTTTATTTCTTGCTGACATAAAACCAAATGCCATAATAATAGAGCAACGAATTTCATTATTTTGTTTGACTCTAAAATTATGTAAAATTCTAAAGCATTTATACAAGATAACTAGCATTCTAATTTTGTGTTTGTTACATTTTCTGGATTTTGTATGTAGTTCATAATATTTTGATGTTGCAACTCCATGTGCATTATAGTAGTTTATATTTTTATTAATCTTCAAATTTATGCAATACATTTTAAATAATTAATACCCAAAGGAAAGACCTTTTATTTTTTTATTTCATGTTAACTGTGAGTACCAAAATGGTTTTTGAATTTACTTATTTTTTATTTATTATTATTTTTTTAATTTGACATAAATGGATAATTTTTTTAAAGTAATAATTAGAAAAAAAGAGGCAAGTCTATAAAAATTATAAATTTTAGAATCCCTGATAACAAAATTTAGAAATTGTAAAAATGTTGGGTAAAATATCAGCTGAATTGTTGAAATCTATAAAGTTATCCCTTGCACTTCTTATTATGCATTCCTTTTCCCATTTAATTTAAATGTGGCTTTATGACATCATAATACCAAATAATGATGCCCCCCCCCCACCTCAAAAGATTTGTGCAATATGCCATTTGTTTCATAATATTGTTAAATGCCTGTATTTAGATCAGGCATTTAACAATGTTAATTTAAAAAAATTCTATGAATAATAGAACTTTTAGTGATAGGTTCAAAATTACATTTTCATTTAGAAGCTTGTACAATTGAAAGATAAGTTTTTGAAAATTTCTTATTAAATAAGTTTAGAAATTAAGAAAAAAAAAATATTGCATTGAAAATGCTGTAAAATCATTTCAATATGAGTTACAACCTCAAGAATCAGCGTTATTATAAAAAAAAAAAAAATTTCAGTGTATAAGTGCCAAATTAATATATTTCCTCGATAATTAATTTATTTTTGAATTTAAATACCTCTTCGAATGCTTTCTTGATGCACAATTTATTCAAAAACCATAATTAATTTTAACATTTGTTTTGTAAAAATATTTTTTAATCTCCTAAATTGAATTATCTTTTAGCCGGATTAATTGCTTTTTCTAAAAAAAAGGTACTTATAATTAAAATGTTTTACTTCCAATAACGGTAAAAAATGATAAAAATTTGGACATTTTTGCCAAAGGTTTATTTAAAAAAATCTAAAGTAAGAAACAAAAAACATTTAATCTATTTATGAGATCTCTTAACTGAAAATCAATTTCATAAGATGTGAAGCTATTTGTACGACAAATTTATATATGTGTTAAGGCGTAAATTGAGATTAGTTGTCATTACATCTGACCTTAAAAAAAAAAAAAAAAAAAAAAAAAAAAAACCGGTTGCTGTTGCGCAGGATAATTCTGCCACAGTTAGAAGATAAATTATTTAAAAAAAACTGAAGAAATTTTTTAGCAATTTTTTGTGATGTGTATTTTCTGAAAAATGAATGAAATTAATGTTTCTGAAGGGAAGAAGGATGCTTCAAAATTTAAACTAACAATAAATATCAATCTTGTGTTTTAATTTTGAGTAAAGAAATTGATTGATTTTCTTAAATGATTTTATCTTTTATAAAACATTCATTGTAATCCGAATATCCAAATTTGAACCAAAATTAAGATAATATTTGTAATTATTGAAAAAAATTTATACATACAAAAAACATGATTTGTTAATATACATTTGCTGAACAGTTTGTTTCATTACTGGATAGTGAACACAAAGTTGTTCTGAGTTTCCAACTTTTCTTTTTTTCCAAAGTTTAATCTGGTTTTATGTGTTCGATAAGTTTTGAAGATAAAAATATCCTTCATTATTATATGAGGCTTAAAATGTCTGGTTTTATTATCATATAAAACCAGACATTTATATGATCACGGATCTTAACATCTAAAATTCCAAATTTTCAGTATAAATTGCTATTAATTCATTGCACAGAATTTGGGCATAGTCCTTTGATCATAAAATCTTGGAATTTTTTTTTTTCACTTTTCAAGTGTCATTTTCAGCTGCTGAGAAAAATACTATGTTTAAAAAAAAAAAAATACTAATATTATCGAGTAGATTTGGTTTGTCGTTCTACGGTCACCTTGTGCACACGAGGGCTAAACAGACTGGGACCTACATTTTAAAGTTGATTCCGAACCACTACAAACATCCATGGCACCCCGGGACTCGAAGCCGAAACCTGTGGTACCGAGCTCCAGAGATTTAGCCACTGGCCATCAGACCCCATTATTGAGTTTAAAGAAAATAAGTATTTTTAAAACTATTTTGAGACTTAATTTTGATTTTACTGAAACTAACTTTCTTTGTAGGACTCTTTGACTTTTGTATCAGTTTTGCTTTTATTTTAAATCATTTTCTGAAATTTAAGTACAGTTCATTACGAAATTAATATTGTTTTTCATCATCATTATTGTGTATTTAATATTACACTTACCTTTGTTTCATATTTAAAAAAAAAAAAAAATTAAAAAAAAAGAGCTTCCGTGAAGACAATCTTTCTTCTCTGAATAGGAAATAGTGTTGGTGCATAGGACAATAAACATTTGAAAAAGTCTCTTTAAGCGCTTCAATTACATTTCTGTTTTCGAAGTAATGCTTAATCATAAAAATTCGTTCAACATGGAAAAAATTTCTTAATCTTGCACAAAACGAAGGGCTTTTAAAACTAACAATATAAACTACAACTGATATTTCAAGCAAGATATTTCTTGTAACTGTGAAAGTGGTGCTATTAATTTCTACTTTGGAAATTTCAAAGTTATTCAAATTTGGGTTGTGTGACTTTTTGATCGTCATGTAGTACCTCGTTTTCTTCAGACCAGAAGATGACCTGGATCACTCTAAAGTAAACCTGGGCTCGTTTATGAAGAATGCATTGTCCAGGTAACGTACTCTGTTGTTCAATACATTTGGACATTTTTCTGCGGTCCGTTAAGAAAAAGCATACACAACTAATCTTTTCACAAAAGACCTTGATTAAGAAGACGTCTTCGCACCGCAATTGCAAAGATACTACTGTGCCCAAAAAGTAAGACCAATTATTATTATTTTTCAAAAACTCTTTATTTATTCTTCCAAATTTATTTCATCGCGTTCAAAGTAATCCCCTCCGGACACAATTCACTTATGCGAACTTTTTTTTTCCAATCCTCAATGCATGCAAAAAGTCATTTACATGGATGGCCTTCAAAGTGAATTTACGGCGATTTACGTGAAATCTTTTAAATTGACTTAAAACGTTGTCTCCGAGTGGTCTTTTAAATTTAGGGAATAGTCAGAAGTCGTACGGTGTGAATACGGTGGTTGTGGAACGATATGGGTTTTGGCGAAAAAGTCATGAAGAATCAATGCAGTGTGAGCTGGCGCATTCGGTGTTTTCGGTACCCATCGAGATTTGACGCGTTTGAGGCCCAAAATAGAATTGACCGATCATTTTGAAATTCCAACATCATCAGCAAGGTCTCTAATTGTAAATCGACGGCCTGCAAGCACCAAATCTTTAATTTTTGGACGTGAGCTTCGTCGGTTGAGGTTGATTGTCGACCAGAGGGCTCTTCGTCTTCAATGCGTTCTCTGCCTTCTATGAACTATTTTTACCACTTGTAAACATTTCTTTCGGATATAGGAATGCTCACCGAATGCCTTCTGCAACATACGTTTCCGCAAACAAAATTGAATGCAAGTTCTTTGCTCAATTAATTCTGACATTTCAAAAATCGCCGGAATCACTTTTAGTGTCTCACAAAGCCAAGCGTAACTCAAACACTAATGAATATTTTGACGTGAAATTTCACACAGATGCCATGGACAATACCAGCAACCTAAAAAAAAAAAAAAATTGAAATTTCATAAGCCCCGGAATTTTGAATTGAAAATTGGTCTTACGTTTTGGACACAGTCGTATTATTATTGTCCTTGTTCCGTCAAAATGGTCTGCAACCTAAGTGTCCCCATTTTTTCTCCGAAGAAAAGACATAAAAGTGCCCATTTTCTTCGGAGAAAAGTAATCTTTATGAGTTGAAACTCATGACTGGCCTGGAGAGGTCTCGTTGAAACTGAATTTTGCGATTGAACTGATTCCCAAATCTTCGGCACATGCTGTGAATGTAACATTAAGTCATCTAGCAGCATCAATTTATGATAACTCCATTTTTATTCTCCTGATTACCCACCATATCAAACAATTGGATAAACGACTTCTTTTGGTTGTCACCAACAATATTTCAGTATCAAAAATTGAAGACAATGAAACATTTATTAAAAACACTGAAATTTTAAAAGTAATATTCCTAGCTATGTATGGCTTTTGTAAGATCACCCTATTCTTTTAAAAAATAGTGATGAGTATAATTCTTTCATTTGATTCTAATAACGCTACTTATGATTCTTCATGTAAACGATATTTCTTATCTTTGTTTTCATTCTTTAAATAGTGAGTGTCAAAAATTTGGTTGTACCTTTAACTTTCGGAGAGTATATATTGAATATCAGGCTTCCTATTTGTTGCAATCAAACCAAAATATATTTGTAAATTTAAATAATAAAATTCAAATGAAATTTAAGCAATATATTTAAGCATAGAAAAAAATTAATTAAATTAAGTACGAATATATAGAGAAAAATTACAATCACTAATAAAAAATAATTCTTTAAAAGTTAAATTTGAAATTCAACTAGAAAATTCGAAATTCTGTCCTGTATACCAAAATAGTGGAGTACTTGAGTTTGATGGTGATTGATTTTTTTTATGTAAAAGTGTAGTCGGAATCCTTATTAGATTTGGGATATTTTACGAATTTAGATTTACTAATCAAAAATTAAGAAAGGTAGGAATGCAGTTTAACATTTATTAACTTTAATATATTTGTTTAGGATAAAAATGCTGAATTCTTAAAACAAACGCAATGCTTCTTAGAGATGTCTGCGTTTACTGTCTGTTACTAGACATTTGTATTGATGTATATACCGACAATAAACCACTCAATAAATATCAAGTATATGAATTAGTTTGCAAGAGCCAATACTTTTTGATCCTTAAATTTAGATAAGGGAACACAATATATATTTGTTTCTTTAAAAATCAAATAATAGATATTAAAGGCTCGTTCACACCGAGGCGTGAAGCGTTGACCAATCACTAGCCTCACCACGTTCGCCTGAAACCGGTTGAAATCCACCGCTTCGAGTTGACCAACTTTCAACTCTTAAATGCTTGCCGCATCATGTGACTTGATTGAGCCAATAGTAGATCTGCCATCTAGTAGAAGTAACTGGAACTTAACTAGGCGTAAAGCGATTTCTGCCGCTTCGGTGTGAACGGGTCGAAAAATTTTCTTCCCTGCCACGTGACGCGTCGCCGCCTCACGACTCGGTGGGAACGAGCCTTAAACGATATCTTCAGTTTTTGTAGAAAATTACAGCTACAACCAGATTGCAACTCATTTGTGTGATGGAAGTACTGAGATTCTATTGAAGATTTCATTGAAGTACTTAGCATTATATACAAATCAACAGCTATGATCTATTAAAATTAGCCCTCGCAAGCAGAACACAATTGGTCTACTTCCCCCTTTTTTCTATTCAATAAAAATACAAAAGATTTTCTAATCGTTGTATCATCTCATTTATGTATTCCGAAATTCTTTCATCAAACAAACGATATTAACTTAAACTTATCTTTTAATGTTTCATTTTTATTCTTTACCTGACAGATTTTTTTCCATCACCAGTTGTTGCTTGCACGTTTTTGATAATGATTGAATAGAATTTGTGAGTTTAATTAAATATTCATGCTATTAAAATTAGATTAATACAAGTTAATATAATTTTTTAATTTTTTAAAACTTTTGCAGGCTTTAAAATTTTAAAATCGTAAACTTTTACAGTGATTTAATTGTAGATATGTGTATTCTAAATTGTATGCATAATTAAATGTAATGAATTACTAATTAACAAAAAGTTTAACTACAAAATTATAAAAATAAATAAATAAAAAGGGAAAAGAGAATCGTCCCGTTTAGAGATAAGTACGTTTATTTAATTTACTTTCTTCCCTTCCCATTTTCATGTATACTAGCTTTTATTAATGAAAAAATTCAAAAATAACAATAACCTTTTTCAAAAAGGACCAATTAATACGAAAGTTCGCATGCGTCGCTCGCGCATGCATTTTAATCTGCTGGCTGATGGCGCATTCTGATAGCCATTTCTTTAATTTAGCTTTTTATTCAGTTGCTTTAAGTTAACATTCTCAACTTTCGTATTAATTGGTCCTTTTTTGAAAAGGTTATTGTTATTTTTTTTTTTAATTAATAAAAAGCCAGTATGCATGAAAATTTGAAAAGAAGAAAGTAAATTAATTAAATGTACTTATCTCTAAACGAGACGATTCTCTTTCCCTCTTTTCTTGTAATTTTGTAGTTAAAAAGAAAAATAATGGTTTATAGGATATGGCATTAATTTCAAAATCTCAAATTCAGCATGTATAAAGTTTATTCAAGGACAGCCAAGAAATGCGTTGAGAGTCAATGACTGATATTTGCAATTACATGCATAAAGGGCTAGAAGCTCTATTAACTAATGTTAGGTATTGTCTTACTGTAGATACAGTAACTATGATGAAAACGGCTACGAAGTGCAAAGCTTCATGAAGGTATTTTGTATGCTAGGTGGCTAATCATTTATGTGCCTCTCATCTGTCTTTTCAAACAGGATAGTTTGAGGGAGGAAGAAGCACAGTCATCCTTATCTTTTGCGTGGATTCGTGATTGCTCAAATCTATACATATGTCATCTTAATAATTATGCATCCGTATATCTCTGTAATAAGTGATGTTTTTATCCTACATGGCTACAACGCTACACCACCGTATTGATGTAGATTATCTACAGCAGCAAATTACCAACGTAGGGCATCTTCAGCTGGATTACCAAACCTGAACCCATCAAGCATATTTGGGATGCTATAGGGAAAGCTGTTGTTACTCTCAATTCTTTTCTCCAGACTCTTGCCATGCTTAGAATAGTTTGCAAGAACAATGGATCCCGCTTTCTACCAGCCACAAAGACCATACAATTGATAACGTCAAATATTACTGCATTTGCTGTATAACTGCTTGAGATGATCGCACATCATTGTGAAAATACTTTTCTTATACCGAATTGGCGTATACAATTAATCTATTTCAAACATGTACTGATTTTTAAAACATTATATAACTGTCTGGTTATTTATTTTCCTTTTACCTTACACCTTACTGTACTTTGCACACGTTGCATCAGCTTATTAAAATCCATATATAACCTTTCGAGTTATTACTATTTTTGTGATTTTGTTTTCAACTTACGGAATCCAGACTGTGTATTTCAGACAGAATATTTTTATTATACCACCTATGAACTGATAACAAATTAATCAATATAATGATGCTGTTTTGTAATGTATGAATATAATGATGCTATTTTTTTTAAATATTGTTACATTTTTTTTCTGCACAAGTCAATGATAGCAATCTATGTTATTATTTTTATGAGTTCTAAATGTTCAACTTATTTCTTTATACGGTTGATTTAAGCATTCTGCATCATATTTTGACTATTGGTTTCTAGTTTAAATTGTTAAAATAAAATAATAATTTTTAAATCCTAGTATTTTTAATACGCTTTTATTAGTTTCACCTGCATGTTTGTTTGTTTGTAACTGACTCTTTGGGCTCGATTTTGCCCTACTTTAAGCGATCAGATTTAATTTAAACGTTGCAGACTTATCAAGGACCGACGACAATAAAATATTTTTGACAAGTTTATTATCTCATCATGATTAGGATCGCCAGAATCAGTAATTTTATTTTTAACTTATGAAGAGCAATTTAACCCATGTAGAATGAAAGTACCTAAGACATTCAAACTTACGTGCGACAGTGGCACAACGGATAACGCGCCTGACTACGTATCAGGAAAAAAGTAAAAAATAAATTATAGTTTAAAAACACTAAGAAACACGCTTTTAGAGTTAATCAAACTAAAAAGTAAATAAATTATAGTTTTAAAAAACACGCTTTTAAAGTTAATCAAATTAAAAAGTAAAAAATAAATTATATTTAAAAAAAAATTAAAAACATGTTTTTAGAGTTAATCAAACTAAAAAGTAAAAAATAATTGTTAACATAAGAATAAAATTACTATCGACAAAATTAATGTCTCTGTTCTAAAAGCGTGGGGGCTTTGTATGACATTTAAACTAACTCTGCATTTCGGAATGAAACTAGTGAAAAATTATAACGATTGATAACTAGCACCTCACGCTTTTAGAACAGAGACATTAATTTTGTCGACAGTAATTTTATTCTTATGTTAACAATTATTTTTTACTTTTTAGTTTGATTAACTCTAAAAGCGTGTTTTTTAGTTTTTTAAATTATAATTTATTAATACTAAAGAATAAACATTTAAAATATTCAAATTGATTAAAATCAATCTTAGCAATTTGAATATTGTTTTTCACTTTCTGTATTCTTTACATCTCTGTGATGTAGGATACTTAAACATTTTTGAACAATCAGATGTTGATTCATCTTTATGTAGTAGTAAAAAGAATATCACTTCGTTACTTATTCTTAGTTAAATGTTAGTTTCAATAAAGAGAAACAGTAATAATTAATCCGTCAACGTCCGTGACTCCTTAACGAACCTTGATTATTTTCTTCGAAGAGAATTCTTTTCTTAAACTTAATGACAAGTTAGAATATTTCCTTAGTGTAAAACATTTTTGTTATCATTTTAATAACTTAAATGAAAGTACAAAACTGCTTGCATACTTGGTGAAGGAACACGCTACTTTTTTCTTGTCATAATACACTCATGTCCATAAATTAAGGATAATGAAGTTCAGGCAAAGAAAGAGACAAAAGCAAAACAAATTTGACTTATTTGTAAAGTCTATTTATTAAACAAAAGGTAAAGAGAAAAAAAGATGCTATATGTTTGACATAATTAATAAAAATTGCGATTTTTACTCCCTGGAGCAAATTTTAAAAAAGAACCTATTTACAAAAAACAGTATAATATGGTTAGTATGATGGTTAATATGGAGTATGTCTCCCGGACGATGCAATACAGGCCTTACAACGCCTAGGCATGCTGAGTATCAAATTATCAATCTGATCTTGGGGAATATTACACCACTCATCAAACAATGCCCTCCGAAGTTCCGGTTGACAGGTGGGAGGGGGTTAACGGGCTGCAATTTGTCGGCCAAGCATATCCCACACATGCTCTATTGGATTCAAGCCCGGTGAGTATGCTGGCCAATCCATACGGGTGATATCCTCCAATTGAAGGCATTCGTCTACAATGTTTGCATGGTGAGGACGGGCGTTGTCATCCATAAACAGAAATTCAGCACCCATGGCGCCCCGAAACAAACGTACATGTTGTTCCAGAATGACATCCCGATAGATGTGGCCTGTCATCGTTACACTCTGAAGATGCAAGTCAGTTCTGGAACCAAGAATAATTCCTCCCTAAACGAGCCATCCTGCACCACCGTAACGGTGTCGTTCAATGGTATTCTCTTGGTGGTAACGGGTACCTGGCGCTCTCCATATAAAAGTCTGGCGAGAATCAGACTGCAAACTAAACCTGGACTCGTCGGAAAACATCACACAAGACCACTGTAGCGGTGTCCACAATGCATGCTCTCTACTCCAGGTTAATCGCAGGCGACAGTGAGTTGCGGTAAGTGGAACACATCTGACAGGCCTACGAGCATATAGACCAATGTGCCCTAAGCGTCTGTACAGGTCTGCCTTGAAACTGTCGTACCGGTAGCTGAAGAGAGCTGACGAGACAGGTCTGATGCTGTGCTCCGTCTGTTTCTTTTGGCAGTAACTGCTAAATACCGGTACTCATTCGGAGTTGTAACTCTGGGGCGACCTGTGCTGTAACATCTACTCCCATTACCATCATCTTGGAATCGTTGCCGAAGCCTGGAGATGACACTCTGGGCGATTCCAAGTTCCTCGGATACTTCCAGCTGGGTACGTCCACATTCCAGTCGCCCGATAATTCTACCACGTAAAAAAATCATCCAAATGCTTCCTTTTTTGCCATAACTATGCGGTTATTGCACTGAAAGGCTTTTAAAAGCGCTTGTGAACAATTTTACTTCTTTGCCACCATTCCTTATATACCCCTCTCTTACACTCTCGTCATTGTGACGTACTATCCGCGCCATCTGGTGGTTTCCTGTAATTTGCATATTCTTCTTCAAGATGTGTGTGATAATTCTACAGGTGAAATTTTTATTTTAGAGTTCAATTTCTGTGTGATTCTGAATTATCCTTAATTTATGGTAATGAGTGTATTTGAATTGTTTCACTAGAAGCGAATTTCTCAAAATTTTTTTTTTTTCTGAACCTCCTTAGCAAGGCAAATATATTTGCCTTGCTAAGGCGGTTCAGATGTAAAATGTTTGAGAAAGCATCAGTCAATCATCAAGCATCAAGCATCAAGCCAGTCAGAAGCATCAAGCAATCAGTTTTCTTTTACGAAACTAAAAGTATTCATTTAATATTCTTAAAAACTAGTTTCTTCTCTTGCAATTAATGAATACATGTATTGAAATGAAACGATGATTAACAAACATTTAATATTTTGAAATAAAAATGAAGAATTTAAATATTAAAATTCAATGTAATGGTGTGACTTGGTTTTAAGAATATTTTTTAAAATTAATTTATTATCATAAACATGCTTTTTAATTTTTTTATAAAAATTTACTTATTATCTTTGGAACAATATTTTAATTTCATATTTTTAAAATAAAAAAACACATTCTCGTAAAAGTACGTTTTTCTAAAATAAATCAGGATCTTGTATGTTTTTTAAGTTCACTTCCTTACCTATGAATGTTCAAAACACGTCTCTGTGAGCAGCCCAAAGTAAAAAATAACGATAAAAGCTGTTGCTCATTTAGCTCTACACAGGGGGCATGTGTATCTTGAAGATATGCTACTGACGCGTGTAACATTACCCGCATAACGCTCCACGATCATATTAGACCGGGACCTACGGTTTAAAGTGGATTACAAACCACTGCAAACATCCATGGCACCACCAGGATTCGAACCTGAAACCTGTGGTACCGAGCACTAGTCACTGGGCCATCAAGGCCCACAAAAAAAAAATCATATTTTTTTTTTTTTTTATAAAATATCAAAAGGGAAATAAGCAAGTTTTTCCTATTCAGCAATAGTAGTTGGTTTCAACTGCACTTGTACTAAATTTATTCTGAAAGAAAATGCTACACAATCAAATAATAAAAACTATTTTTTCTAACCTTTTTCATAGCCGATGTTTTAATAATACAATTAATTTTAGAATTCATAATAAAATATAATGTTCCAAACAATAATTTTTCCAAACTAATTCAAGGTTGCTTCAATTTTATTTTTGGAAACATGACACCACACTTCCTTTTTCAATCCTCTCACAATTTGAGAATAATTGCAATAAGCAATTCAAATTTTAAAAAAACAAAACACATTTGTCAAAGTATAAACGATGGAAATTTCTGTGAACAACTGTACTTGCACTTGTACTGTATAAACAATTCCAATATATGTATATATATAAACATTTGTCAAAGTATAAACGATGGGAATTTCTGTTCAATAAATTAAAGCTTTACATTTTCCTTTTTCATCTCATTCCTTGATTTTTTTTTTCTTTTACATTTTTAAGAGTTAAGGATATTTTTTGAATTTGTGCGGCGATTTCTTGTGCTCAGAAGTATCTTATCAGCGGCATGATAGCTGTGGTTTTAAAAGCTACTTCGTCGGCAGGTCTGACCTTCTGATTAAGCATTTCACCTTGCGGCGAAGCACAATAGTTGTATCTCTACTTACTAAATATAGGAGACAAGGATGGCAAGGGGAGCAGAAACACGTGTAAAAGAGCCTTTAACTCTTAGCACGCGACTAAGGCCAGGGGAAATCTTAGAGTTAAAAAGTTTTTTGTTTTCTGTTCGAAGTCTCCATTGTGCGTTTCGTGAACGATGATATCAAGTAAAAATATTTGTTTTCCATTTTTAGAAAGGGATAAAATGCAAGTTCAAGCTAGAACTAGTCACTGGAACGAAAACATACTTTTGCAGAAGAGATGTTACTAATAATGATGTAATTATAAAAATAATTAAATAGCATTGGCTTTGATAATAATTTAAGTATGTAAACAGAAGGCGGTAAAATAAAATTTAAAAAAAAAAATACTGCCCTGAAGTGGTTTAATTTAATATTTAGAAGTAAATAAGCCTTTTAAGTCATTTTAAAAACTTTTTAATATAATAACCTTCGATTCTACTAAATTTTTAGTTTTAGAATTTAAATATATTTCCACTATAAAAATGTTATTGTATAAATAAACAGCAAAGCATTAGGTGGAAATTAAATCTATTGATTATCCCCATGCAAAACAAAAAATTATAAAACGTTTTTAAATCTTGTAGTATGCAAATTGGGCAATTAGAATGTAATTGGATGTGGTTGGGTTGAAATACTTGAAGCATAGGTTTGAGAACTCACAGCTTTGTCTACACACTCACAAACATCACACACATACAATTAGAGATACACAATATTTAACATTAAAAGACATATAATTATAGATTCGTTGAAGGACTTCACTTGTAAGCCGAAAAACTGAAACCTCGGATACGCGCAGGGTGCGGAAATATACTTCCTCCGGGTGAGAGTCTGTAGGCCAGCAAATATGCTGGGATGCACTAAAAGCTATATTTTCTTTTGGGATGAGAGAGATATAAACTAAACGTTTCTCAACGAAATCAATCTAAGGAAATAACATAGCTTTAGACACCTATCCTTTTTTTTAATTTTCCTCTACTGCTAATGGCTTTTGACATCTACGATCGTCACATCACCATGGTTTTAATACAGCCTTGCTGGACACAAAACAACTGTTTTTCAATCGTTGCCAAACCATGGATTTATTAGAGCCATACGAGATACTAAACAACTTTTACGGGGTACTTTTTTTACGTTAGTCTGATCTATTTTTTCTTTGAAATGTTACCAAATTATCGTGCTAGGGTGTTCCTGCTATTTAACCAAAGGAAGGATCTATTGGATAAGAAAACAAGATGAATATTCTTTGAAGTAAAAAATAATAACAATAAATTATGTTTTAATTTTTTGCTCAATCGTCTTCTACAAATTCTCCAATGAATTCACGATTACAGGAAATTGCATAAGAAATTTTTTAATAAACGAACGTAGAGCCATCATGAGTTTAATAGAACATTGGGAGACACTAAACAACTCTGTTTTGGGACATCATCGTTAGTCTGATGTATTTTTCGCCGAAACATTGCCAAATTATCGCGCCAAGTCTTAAAGGACGCCAAGGGCGTAATAAGCAAGCAAGAGAGAGAACAAAGCCGTTCAGATTAACTTACAACTTAAACAGAAGTTTCACAATTTCGATGCTTTTTCATACATTTTTAAAGACTTTCGGTTTGAGGTATAAGAAATACATCAATACATGAATATTTTTGCGAAATAAAAAAGAAAATTAAGTTTTAATATCTTGTTCAAATGCTTCTCTTTTTTAAATTTATTGCTCAGAGGATTGGCGGGAAACATAGAGAAATGTAATTTTATTTCAGAAATTAATATTTTGAAAACCTTTATACTACTTTAAATAATGTACTTAAAGCTTTTAGTAAGGGGAAAAAACAGCCGAATATAAAAAATATTTTTTGTTGATATGGCAATCTTCATGATATGATTATTTATACCTACTTTTAAATTAGACATTTCTTTGAAGATGAAAGGTGACATTTGAATATTCACGAAAAAAAACTTTTGATGAATCATACAAATTAAACGCATAATAGTTGATAAATACACATTCATGAATCAAGGAATTTCTTTTTCCCAACCGAGGACTAGTGAATTTGGATTGGCCTTTTTGCATTGAGACTTTCTTTCCAATTGAGGGTGCATTTTCTTCTTCTTTCCTTAGTTGCTTCATATTCTGCGATAATTACTCTTTTACAGAATATTTTTTTTCACATCCTGATCTTTTACATAAAAAACATTACAAAAAAAAAAAACTTGGTTTAAAGAACGATAACTGTTTGAATAATTCAATAAGTACATAAGATAAAAATAAGAATAAAAAATTGAAAAAGATAAAAATTAAAATAAAAAGATAAAAATAGGAATGAAATAATGAGATCTGTTTTTAGCTTTCTTCAGATTAGAGAGTTCTTGAATGATTTTAATAGCGTAGAAAGTCGTCGAACCTTTGTCGAGCAATTTTAATAATGCCTCCAAAACATTGACGCATAGAGAGTTGTTTCTCTCACTTCTCTGAAGCTCCGTGTGACAGGGAAGGGAGGGTTTACTTCAGTGGGAGATGGTGTATCGTCCCATACAGGTTTTACAAACAAAAGAGTGTACGTGCTGATAACCTTCTGCTGAAAACGTATGATTGAGACCTGGCTTGTTGTTTTAGCTTCGGCTACACAGGGATCTTCCTACTTTTGTTTGTCTGGGTGATTTTTCTACCAGGTTTGGAAATAGGGCATCCATTCCCCAACGATTCAATGAGTATTGAATCGTTAAGGGTGGATGTATTGTATGAGTGTACACGGTGTATGTATTGTGTATGTCCAGTGTATGTATTGTATGAGTGGATATATTTGTATGAGTGCACCTCCACAATTAACGTACTTTAGTAGGTGTTTAAAAGAGAGGTAGCAATCTTTTCCCCTGTGGATCCTAGAGATGCCCACACATTTCAATGGAAGCCTACAGACCTTCCATGAAAGGAAATAGCCCTGCCAGTTCCTAGCCCTGGAAATTCCAGACCTGGGCTGGGAGACTGTGATCTTCTACACTCACTCAGGTGCCTAAGACTTTTGTAAGTTCATAGACTTTTTCAGTGCAGGGGCTTTACTTGATCTGGAAATATAACAACGGCAGCATCGTTTCTTTAGTAGCATGTTTAGACAGAGAGCCTGTATATTTTATGGAGATAATACTTATATCCGTCTGATGCGTCGAAACCCAGGTCCCCGTGCATAGGGAAGTCAACGCCCTATGTCCAGTAAACATCCTGTCTGTGGGGGTGTCTGGCAGAGGGTGAGATGACGAGAGAGAAAGGAATGTAAGAAAGGGTAGTAGAACAACTGTGACCAAAGAGAAAGGTCGTGGCTAGTCCATCCTCGAGTGTGATGGCTGCCTAAATAAATGAGTTCAATAAGTGTAACCCCAGAAAGAGGTTGTGTGGTCAGTTCATCTTCGAGTGTGATGGCTGCCTAAATAAAGGAGATTAGTTAATACAGTCCACTTCGTGTTATTCGTGTGTGTGTCGAATATTATTTGAGTCTTTATTTGTGTGTGTGAGCTGTCGAACATTTTGGTCCGTCGAGCCGGAGACGGATTAGTTGAATCCGTGCATTAAAATAGAGTGATCAGTTGATTTCCGCAAAAGTTTGGCTATATTCTATGGTTGAGTTCGGTAGGTGACGTTTTAATAATTCTAATGTGTTGGACATTTAGCTTGATTTAGTATATAGTACTAAAGTATAGTGTGTCTTTATTGTGGATATTGCCTAATTTGCATTGTCGATTGTTTAGTTTTAGTTTTTATGTGTTAGTTGCTTTGTTTGTTGTGTTAATTTAGGTTAATTAAGGTGTTGTATTAAAGTGTTTAGTTTAATAGGTTGGTTAAGTTTTGGTGTGCATTGTTTAGTGGAATTTAAGTGAATAAACAATGTTTGTTACTTTAAATCTAAAGAAGGATGAGCTAAAAGAGGTAGCGGAAGAGATGGGCTTAATTATTCCAGACAATGCTAGAAAAATAGATTTGATCAACCTAATTGAATCCAGTGATGTATATAAAAACAAAATTGAAATAGTGCGCAATCTTGTAGAGGATATTTTGGAAGAAAGGAGGGAAAAGAAACGAGAAAGTGAAATAAAATTAGAATTTGAGAAAGAAAAATTCGAGAGGGACAAACGAGAAGGTGAAATAAAATTAGAGATAGAGAAAATTCAGTTGACCAAACTTGAAAAAGAGTTGGAACTTAAGAAATGGAAAAGGGATTCAGCTAAAACTTCCCAAATTAGCTATAATAAAGGAGTGATGAGTCTTTGTCTTCCTCAACTGAATATGTCATGGCCCAATAGTTTAGATTCTTCAACTTCTAATAAGAAAAATGTTACTCCATTATCAGTTGTGAAGCCAACATCAAACATGTGTAATCTTACACCCTGACCATTTTCCAATGCTTATAATTCAAGTAATTCTGCGTCAAATACTTCTGCACAGCAAAAACAGTGCAAAAACTGACAATGTTCCAGAAAAGATGTTTCTAACAAAGTCAGTACAAAAAAGTATTTGAACGAATCCAAGAAATCAAGTGATTCAAACGGTAACACTTCTTTCCACCAAACTCGAACCTCTCATATTCCTTCAACAACATCATCTGTGTTAGAAGCAAGTAAAGAGAAACCTAAATCTATTGATTCTCGCAGTGTAAAACCTGTAGTTCCTTCTAAGCCTGCATTACCTGTAAAGCCCATGAGTTCTAATCGACCACGTACTTCTGTGAAAGAAAATGATGTTGAGGGAGAGAGATATGGAAAATTTAAATCTTATTCTTCAGAATACTGTGTTCGGATTTTTGGTGCCTGGGTGCAGCACCACAGGAAATATAGATAGAGAACATTGTGGACTATCCACAGATAAAGGTGATTTGAGAAAAATTTGGCCAGTAGAAGGGTTTGAGAAATTGGAATTAACAGGTGATAGGGAAAATTTTATATGCGAGAAAATAATTGAGGAAAAAGTACCAGATGCTACTCATGCAACTCATCGTGGCGTTTATCGGCCTGAGAAATTACGAGTATTTAATTGTTCCTCAAAGACCATGAATGGAGCTACTATCAATGGATCAGAGATAAGAGTGGACCCATCCAGATGTGGTGGAGTTAAACGAGGAGACCGTGGTGATGGAGAAGTCCGTGGCAGTAAAAATGGTGGCTATTCCAGTGGAGATAAACGAGGACACTATGGAGGAGGAGAATCCCGTGGAGTCAGAGGAGATGGTTTCCCGTTATGGAGGAGATAGAGGAAGCAGATATGGTAAACCATCATATGGATGTGGTGGAGTCTACAGAAGTCGTTCAACTATGGGACCGTCCAAGAAACAGAGGTGGCCGGTAAGGGAATATGCACTGAACAGCAAATGCCATTGCCGAACGTCAACTGTTCGTGTGAGAGTATAACATCTGTTACAGTTGGTGTTTAATATTCTTCAATGGTCTTCAACGTTTTAATTTTGAGAATTCATCAACTTCTTTTGTGAATGTGCCTTGAAGCTTAAAACATCTAACGTAGTTTATTGGAATGATTCGAAATCAAGTGATTAAAAGACTTTCGTGCTCATCAAAGTTGCTACATTTCATCGATTGTCATCTGATTTCCAGTGATACCACATTAGGTGAGACCAGAGTTCCTGGCTGGAGAAAAGTATCCTGATCAACCGATCCAGATCTTTGATAAACAGGACGAGAACTTTTCTGAACTGAGTGATCCAGTGTTGGTGAGAACAAATTGTTTATGAAACAAGTGACTGTAAATTTCATAAACTATTTATTGAGTTTAAGTAATAATTATATAAAAGTTTACGTATTTAGATTTATTAAAAATACCAGGTGTTTGTCATTTAAATTAAATTATTCAATTGATAATTTATTTATATTGATAATTTATATATTATTATTGTTTAGTTATTCATGTATGATAGAAACTAATATTGCTGAGATATTTCTGGTAAAAATCTATTCAACAGGAAAGGTTTTCCTGTGAGATCAAAAGTCTATTGAAAGATAAGAAAGTTATGTCAAAGAGTAAATTAAAATCTTTAAATCCCTTTTTAGATTCAGATGGAATCTTAAGAGTAGGTGGACGTTTGAGTAATGTGGAATGTAGTTTTGATAAAAACACCCTATAATTTTGCCTAAAAATCATGCATTTACTGAGATGTTAATTTCTTATTACCATATAAAATATTTTCATGTAGGATTATCTGCTCTTTTTTGTGTCATGTACGTGAGAAATTCTGGCCTATAGGTGGAAAATCTATTTGTAGAAAAATAGTGCATAAATGTGTTATTTGTTTTAAAGTAAAACCTATAGTGTCAACACAAGTAATGGGTAGTTTACCAAAAGATAGAGTTACCTTGAATTATCCATTTAATGTTTCAGGAGTAGATTTCTGTGGACCATTTTTGGTTAAAATTGGTAAACAAAGAAAGAGTATTGTGTGTAAAATGTATGTATGTTTATTTGTTTGTTTTGTATTTAAGGCAGTGCATATTGAGATTGTTTCTGATTTATCATCCGAATCCTTTATAGCTGCTTTAAAAAGATTTATTGCACGTAGAGGCAAATGTGCTAAATTATATTCTGATAATGCAAAGAATTTTGTAGGTGTGAACAGAGAAATTCAAAAATTTCATGAGTTAGTTATTAATCCTGATATTAAGTTATCTTCATATTTATGTGAAGTAGGTATTGAATGGAAATTTATTCCCCCTCGAGCCCCAAATTTTGGTGGTCTCTGGGACCAGTATCAAAAGTGTGTGTTTTTGCCTATGCCAGAGTAATTTCCTTTAGAGTACTTTTTATTTATATTCATGGTGTTATGTTTGTAATTTGTTTAAATTTAGTACAATGTATACATATATATATATTCATTTTTTCAATGACTTATTAATGTTTAGAATTGTTAATTTTGTATGTTAGAATGATTTATGTATATTATTGAATGTTTAGTAAACATGTCAATGGGTGGCGGTATGTTGCGTCGAAACCCAGGTCCCCGTGCATAGGGGGAAGTCAACGCCCTATGTCCAGTAAACATCCTGTCTGTGGGGGTGTCTGGCAGGGGGTGAGATGACGAGAGAGAAAGGAATGTAAGAAAGGGTAGTAGAACAACTGTAACCAAAGAGAAAGGTCGTGTGGCTAGTCCATCCTCGAGTGTGATGGCTGCCTAAATAAATGAGTTCAATAAGTGTAACCCCAGAAAGAGGTTGTGTGGTCAGTTCATCTTCGAGTGTGATGGCTGCCTAAATAAAGGAGATTAATTAATACAGTCCACTTCGTGTTATTCGTGTGTGTGTCGAATATTATTTGAGTCTTTATTTGTGTGTGTGAGCTGTCGAACACCGTCTATTGTGAGATGCTAAGATCAATTTTTTTTTATTGTTATAATTGCAATATCTTTCACGATGTAAATTTAGCTTAAAACTGCTGGAAAATAGTTTATAAATAATCACTTTAACTTATATATCAGCTTAACTTGGTTTCAAAAATTTATTAATGATGTTGAAACTATTTCATATTTTTTTTTTTAATTGTTATGTAATATCCTTATTTGTTCGTCCAGATTGATTTACATAACTACTCTCTATTCAACCATAATGTTTCAGTATATTCCAGAACATTGTTCTGTAATGTATAGAATTGAGAAAAATACCTTTATTATACATTATAAGAAGTAATTTGAAGTTTTTCTTTGTCAGTGTAATATGAAATTCAATTTTGTTAGTCATAATTCCATATTTACTGCTATCGGTTCAGGCAGATACAACTTTCAATGAAGCTGATAACAGAATGTCATATTAAGATAACAACCTAGGTTGTTTTGTAGAATTATCTTTCGGAAAATATAATTCCTCGCTTTTTACATATTCTTTTTTTTTTTTTAAAGATGAACTACCAAAAGCTTCACCAGCCAAAATTAAGGAAATCGAAGTAAGACTTAACTATTTTTCTTTTTGAAATTCAATTAAACTTCAATTAAAAAAAGAGCATTCTTTCCTAATCTCATTTCCATATAAACATTTGTTCAGAGTGATAAAGTAACGGTCATGACGTAAAGCTCTTGGATTTCGTTTTATATTGGTGAGAAATAGCTTCAGGAAGTAAGCTATTCTACAATCAAATAAATCAATTCTTTCTAGAGAATCACTGAAGGCGATGCTGATTTATTTGATTCATAATAAAAATCATATAAAATTCTAATAAATAATTCTAATAATTCTAGTAAATAATTCTAATAAATAAAATTTTTTCATATAATGAAAATTCTGCACAACAAGTTAAACTTATTTCGATCGATTATAAGATATTCAATCTTTTCGTAAATCTTCCTTGTCTAGCTTGTTCGTAACATATTCTTTCCCTGAACTCATATTATGAGCCACGATATCTATAACAATGTAAATAATATAAGGAAATATTTTTATTTTGAAAATATTGAATAACATAATGTAATAAGAATAACATTAATAGTCTTTAATCTCATAAATTCTGGCAATATTTAGTTGGTTTAATAGTAGGTAATTATAAAAGAATAGATTTTTGTTATGAAACAGCCCTTCAATTATCATCAAAGAACATGATGTAATCTAAGTGAATTTAGCAGGGAGTTGAAGTTTTAGACGATATTATAGTTCCAATTAAAAACGATTACATTTCCTTAAGTACAATGAGATCGTTCAGCATGAATCGGATGATGTTTTGATTTTGAGTACTGCATGCATGATAAATCATTTTTGTAAACCGGAATGAACAGCATAGTAAAGGAATACGTCAAAAGTTCACTATTACATCCCATGCGAATTTATTATATGCATGTGTTTTTGTATTATGTAAGCAATAACATTTTTAGTTGTCATGCTCCTTCTTGTATGCAAAAAGCTCTCTGAAAGTTCTTGGTTGAAATCAGTTATATGCATTTTTACTATCGTGTTGTTTGAATGAGAGTTATATTTAATTTATTACAGCATTGCAAATAATGAACTACAATTTTGTTATTCAATTTATACTAGAAATACAATTTTCTTCTTAAATTCGTATCCGCAAAAAATTTAGAAAGATTCTTCAGGGAAAATTTATGTATCGAAGTCCTACATTGCATGAATCTAGTACATATATTAGGTAATATAAGATACTCTAGTTACCTTTGCATGTCAACAGAGGATCTCAATGTATTACTCTATAAACAACCCTTATCAAGATTCCAAATGTATCTTTTAAAAACACAGCCACCCACCCAAAAAAATATGCAACAGTTTCTATTGAATATTTTCATTCATATTACTTTTAAAGTAGAAAATAATGCTTCATTTTTTTTATTCAAATGATTCGTAGTTTGATGAAAATTGTTTCGAGTAGTTTCAATTTTAGCGGAACCACAGTCTTTAGGATTTTCAGTTTGTTTTGATAAAAAGACGCTTTAAAATCAAACGTAGTATATGTGGAACTAAAAGACTCATTAAAAAAACAAATTAACTCTCCTTCTAAATACTTCTTAAACGAATGGCCTTTATTTAGATTTTATTGACATTTTGACAAGCGTTAGTATGATTTGAAGATATCTCACACATAATTTCACATTTATATGAAAAGTATTTTACAAATTTATTTAATTTTCGTAATAAAATTAATCTTTTTTGTTGTTGCTTTTTGGATTTTATCATTATTTTTATAACTATTCAAGTTTTTCCAGTTGAAATGAACGATTTTGAGTTGACCTAATCTTTTAAAAAAAGCCTCTGGCAAAAAAAAAAAAAAAAAAAAAACTTACTTATTAAATAATTAAAAATAGATGTTGATCTTCAGTAACAGTTCTTTTTTACGTGTAATTTGAGCCTTAGAAAGACGCTTCTTATGTTTTCAGAAATAAAATTTTGAAAATTCAGAGTAATTAAAAAGTTAGTAAAATAATTTTAAAACTTATTTGTTAGATAACAGGATTTGTGCCTGAAATCCATGTTGCAATTACTTGCGGTTATTTTTAAAAAGGGAAGCAAAGTTGAGCTTTTCTCTGACCATATGTGTATACAGACTCTTTCTTAGAAGACTTAAAAATACTATTTTCAAAAACATCTGCAACTTTGTTTCTTCTTTATCTAAAACTAATATAATTTGAATTTATAATGTATTGTTAATTTGACATGCAAATCTCAAGTACAAACATGTTCAATATTTGTTTTACAATGTTTTTTTTACATGCAGTTTGCTCTTAGTAAAACTTTTAAATAGAATATGAAGTTAAAAATTTAGTCTGTAACATTGTTGTGTATAATTAGCGAACGAATCAGGACTTTTAAGAAAAGTTTTAGTTTTCATTGAAAGCGTTATTTTTAGTAATTGTTGTATTTTGAAAATAAGTTGTAAGTCTAGGAAGATAATAAATTGGTCATGCAACTTAAAATGTTTAGGTTTTCTTTCTAGAACTGTAACTTAAATTTCTAATAAATTTATTTGATATATCAAGACATCTGTTTAATTTTTCTAGTGGTGTTTGATAAATTGTTACGCTTCCAGTTCTTTCAGAAAGTATAAAACTGTTTGATCTTGATTTAAATTTAATAAAAAAAATTTCATGCTAATATAATAATGTATATTATTATTTATGGTATACAGAAAGGAATTTGATTATATAAGAAAACAAATTACATTTTAAAGCAAAATAATTTATTTTCATTAAAAGAGAGAAAATTACTAATTTTTGCCAAAATCACATAACGCGATAAATTAATCAGTATTTTTTAATACGAAAATACGCAAAACAAAATTTCAGTTATATACAATCTGTAAAGAGAATATAATTAAGTGAAAAACAATTGTATCAATTGATATCATAAATACAATAAATGTCATATACAGAAGCATTTTATGAGTCAGAAATGATGGATAACACACTGTAAACACGAAGTTTCTTGAGGTTTCTCGTCTTAATATGTTTTTAAGCAATTTGAATTTTTGAGATAAAGATACTTACTAATTTATTATTTTGAACCTAACTTTCAACTCCAGTTGATGCATCATTCGACCAAAATATTGCTTAGCAAAGAGTTCATCAAAATAACACTTTTTTTCAATTTTTGTTTCTATTCACCTATTAGTGAACTGAAATTAATTTTCTTTATTAACACCTTCAGTAATTCAGAACAATATTTCTCTCTTTAAAATTATTACTTAAGTTTTCCTTTTAGTTACATCACCAAAGTATACGATGATGTTTGTTGCAATTTATCAAAGATAAATTGAATTATGCTCTTGTCAGTAATGCACATTGTTAAAATATAAGTCAGTATATCTATATAATTCTTACAATTATTAATTTCTAAATAAGCAATAAAAGTCATCATAAGAGGAAAAAATACACTGTTGTTCAAAATTGAAACAATTTTCATTTTGGATCCAATACCTATAGAAATATTCAACAGATTTTAAAGATATTAAATATGTAAATAGGTCGACATAAAAATAATAAAATAACAGCACCACAACAACTATGGTACATCAGCATCAGAAGGTCTAAAACAGATCTTAAAATATCCAATCAAAAAGTGGATAGTAAATGTACAGCTTTTAATTGTACAATCTGAGTCTTTATGGAAGTAAATTTCTCTCTTCCTGCAGCGATGTCTTCGAGCCGTAGACGGTTCTGGAAGATGGAAGGTGAGTAGGTGATAATAGTATTTTCCTCAGATGTTGGAGAACAGGTAGTAGCTCGCTGGTTCTCTCCAGATAAACATACGTTGAGAATCATTGGTTAGGTTGCACTGTGACTCATCAGTGAATACAATGGTATCCCACTGATCTCTGGTCGACAGTCGGTGTTACCTGAACCAAACTAAATGGGTTTTCTTGTGTACATGAGTGAGCAGAATGCAAACAGCAGGTCTTCTAGCAAGCATATCTTATGCAGCCTTATGGAAATAGTAGCTTTCGAACTCAAGTTAGTGTAGGTGCAGGATGGTCAAGAGAGAATTGTGAAGCTGTGACATTCCTATTACGCCTCACTGTAATGGGTAAATATCGCTTTTCATTGGCTGTTGTGGCTCTTAGACGACCTTTACCAGACTTTATCCCAAATGATCCAGTATCCTTAAACTGCTTCCATAAGCTGAACGTTGAGAGTTGCATTTAAGTCTCTAGCAAACTTCCCTTGAGATTGCATTACTTCTTGTCTCTTTACCACCGTATTTTATCATTAGGCACTCCACATCATTTCATCCCTCCACTTTGGTCGCTGCTCCTTTTAACTGTTTGCTTTTGAATTTCGTTGAATATCACACACACACACACACACACACAAAAACTCACTACGAAATTTGAGGATGTGTGTTCTTAACACAAGAGCTAATAAAAGCCTATTTCTCTACATGCACCGCCCAAACTCACATTGACACTTGCATTTTCAACATTATAGATTTGCATCTTGGCTTGGAAGCATTAATATTAACGTTCATTATGCACTTATGGGCCTGAATGGCCGAGTGTCTAGCGCTCTGGTGCTCGGTGCCACTAGGTTTCGAGCTCGACTAGGTTTCGGACTAGGTTTCGGGCTCGAGTCCCGGCGGTGCCATGGATGTTTGTAGTGGTTCGGAATAAACTTTAAACCGTAGGTCCCTGTCACCTATGACTGTAAGAGCGTCACGGAGCAGAAGTCAGACTTCTACCTGCGGGTGCTCCATCAGAACAGAAGCTACACCCCTCTTCCCTCCTTCCATGAGGAATACGACAACAACATTATGTACTTATTTAAGAAAATCGCTAACATATGCAAATTCTTTTTTAATTTTGAACAGCAGTGTATTAAGACAGTAGAGATCGAGTTTTGGATACCGTTTTTTTTTAACTTTCTGATGTTGCTACGAAATATGTGAAATTTAAGCTTAAAAGGAAGCAGTTAATGTAACCAATTCTGACTGTATTTACTAAACACATTCAGAAAGTAATTAAAGTAAACACATTCAGAACTCCGATTCCAAATTCTAAAGAAACTGCTGCAATCTTGAGGATGCCTATAACCTCAGAATTCAATGAAACGTTCAAAAACAGAGGTATCAGATGGAGCAAAGTTGATCATGCGTATGCTTTTAGTAAGTGGTGATGAGGTCCAAGAAAACTGTATATATATAACATAACAGGAGGACTGAAAAGTTCGTAGGCTGACACATAGATGGCGCTACTAGTATTAAATCAATATGATTTTTTGATGGCGCAGTGGACGCCCCAAAGAGGCTGTTACCGACGAAAGCATCAAAAAAGTCCACAAAATAATTTCTGATAACTGTAAAATGAAGTTGATTGAGATAGCTGAGACCCTAAAGATATCAAAGGAACGTGTTGGACATATCGTGAATGAATATTTGGATATGCGAAAGCTCTGTTCAAAGTGGGTGCCGCGCGAGCTCACAATCGACCAAAAACAACAACAAATTGATGATTCTAAGCAGTGTTTGGAGCTGTTCAATCGTAATAAACGCGAATTTTTGCGTCGATATGTGACAATGGATGAAACATGGCTCCATCATTTCCCACTGGAGTCCAATCGACAGTCAGCCGAGTGGACTGCACGTGATGAACACTAAAAATGCTATAACTTCACTAAAAATGCTATAACTCCCATACTAATAGTGCAACAGCTGTGAAATTTATACACGTGTATTTTGAAGGTTAAGGCTAACTAAAAATCATATGGATTTAATACTAGTAGCGCCATCTATGTGTCAGCCTATGAACTTTTAGCCCACCTGTTAAAACTGCCTCTTGACTTTAGAGCGAATGGGCTGCATGAAAAGCCTTATTATCTTAGGTATGGACGCCACTCTCAACATAACTCCTCTCAAATCTTTTTTCTTCATCTAAATCGCTATAGATAGCTTCATATCTTCTTCTCTTCTTCTAGAGAGAGACAATAATTCTAATGGAGATAGGCAAAAATCGTTCGATCACGGGTCAGTTTTTCCCCCACCTCTTCAAAAGAGTTTGCAGATGTTAAATGACACCCGATTCTATGCTCACAACATAAGACTCTTGGACTTCATTTTCAAAGCCAAACCTCTATGCTAAGTGCAAATGAGTAGTTTTTCTTGAAACTGTGATCCAGACGTTAATCCGCATTTTGAATGCGTGGAACGCAGCAGAAATTAAAAAAAATTATGAGCTACATAGAAGCAGATTATTAGTGTCATAAAGGTCCATGGACTGTTTTATGAAGGGCAGAGCAATAAGCGCTGTTAGGTACACAGTAGGCGCAGAATGCAGTATTTTCCTCATTCTTCCCATAGCACAGACTTTTCATCTTCCAGTTTTTATCTTGTTTTACACTAGAAATTTTTCCTTCGGGACCAGAACTTTGACGGCGAAAATTAAATCAAACGTGCTGTCAAATTTGTTGTCTTCTCGGGTGACATCTTCTACGATTTGAACATATGAAAGCTAATGACTTGTTACGCATCTTCTGGTATTTGTCTTGTTTTTGCACTAGAAAGGTTTTCTTCGTGACCAGAGCTTTCATTGCGAAGATTAGATCAAACATGTTGTCAAATCCGTTGCCTTCTAGGGTGACATCCTCTACGATTTGGAAATACGAAAGCTTATGACTCTTTATGACAAATACTTAAACAATGTTGAAAAATTATGTTGAATTGCAAGGCAAGGTTCTGTGCGTCATGAAGAAATAACGTTTTCGGTTCTATCGCATTTAATGTTTTTTTTTTTCATTTGCAATTTATTTTGTGAATTTGCCGTATATGAAATAAAATAAACAAGCAAATAAACTTAATTATTTAAAATTAATTTTAAAGAAATTGTTGTAATTCTTCATAAAATATAATTTGTGAATGCTTTGTACATAGTATACATTTGCAATACCTTTTCAATTAATTTAAAGTTTTAGAAAGATTTTAAAAGGGAAGAGAAATATAGTTTGATTGTTAATACAAATATTATATTAAACTGCTTCAACTAATTTGTAAAAAATCTATTAATAAATCATTGTTAACACTTCATATAATATTTAAGAACATTTAAGAATTAATATTATTTAACTCGGTCAGTTAATATATTTTCGCAAAATGGAATCATGGTATATTTAATGAAAGAAGTTATGAATTTGAAATTTTTTTTTTTATTAAATATCCTTTACTGAGCTATAGCTTCGCCATTATTACTTATATAGGTCCTTTTCTTATTTTCTCTAAATCTGATACCAATTTGGCCAAGTGTCTCTTAAAATTCTTCAAGAAATCAGTTTTTCCTTTTCACCTTCCTAATGGTAGTATAACAACTAATTTATGGTGAATACTTAATGGAACCATATAATGGCCTGCCCCGTTGTCCCCAGGTTCAGCATCGAGATGCAAAAGAGAAAGAGTACAACTCACCGTAACAATTTTTTTTTTTTTTTAAAAGAAGGCCTTAAAAAATTCCGACGGTAATGTATAGTAAAGTGTCAATGACGGCATGCGGGCATGTGCAATACATCTCACACATATGTAAGTTGGTCAGAAGCCTCTTTTACTTCTCGGCCCAAATTCTGAGAAAAGGGCTGCTGGTAGTCACAAAGAATATATAAAAACTACATCTGTTGAGTTCTAGGAAAGAATATTTGAATGGATGAATTGAATCAAAATACTTAAGAGTGAAAAACTTCAAAGTGCAATGGATGTATTAATTTAAAAGGGATTTATTAATTGTATCCAAGATACGGAAGTATTCCAATGAGTATTCATTTTTTCTAATTTACACTGCACAAAGTAATTGAATGGAATACTGAGAATATTTCTTCTAAAAGTCGTTGGATCGAATGGAACTTTCCCACCAATACTTTGAATCATATGATCTTTCACATAATTATTGAATAATCTGACATTAATAATCTGGCATAATTATTAAATAATCTGGCATTAATGTTTCCATAGAAATTCATTCTTTCTTACGAAAATGTTGCGGACGAGAGAGAAAAAAAAATCAGTTTAAAGTCACTGTTCTTAAAGCAATGTTATTAACCAAAGTAAATTTCTAGAAATCCAGCCACAAACCATCCTTATTTTAAATCAACACAAAAGACATCTGAAAAAATTTGTTCTTCAAAAAAATATAACACCACACTCTTTTTATTTTCACGTGTTGATTCCTATCCTTTTTAAATAATATAAACTATGAAGAAATATGAAGTTTTGAATGCATATCATACTATAGATATCCCGCTTTGAGGAAAAAAAATAATAAATGGTCACCTTATGCATGCAAGCTAATGTCACAATATTCTGAATATTTTTGTAATCTTGGATTTTTAGACGACCCAAATTGTAGAATTTCAGCAAGAAAAACCTTTCAAAAAAATTAAATTAAAATTAAAAATACTGATTGATAGTTCATATGTACTTAAAGGCTATCAGAAAAAGTATATGAAAAAACAACGTTGGAAAAATTGCAATTAACGAATAATAAATTTCCATTATAATAACATGGTTTATTTTCCTCATTCTAGATGCACAAATATGAAGTAAATGCACCTTTAGAAATTTTTAATGGTCAGTTGTATACTTGTAGAAATAAAAAGATACAATCATATTAATCAAAAATTTATTATCTAATTATTAAACTATACTTTAAAATGATTAAGAAAACTATTGGTTTTATTAATTTATAAGTCGTAAACTTACTTTAAATGAAAAAGATTAAAATCTTACAGAGAACTTATTACAGTTTTTTTAACCATGAAGAAACTTGTTAAATGCATTTCCTTGTCAGAAAGTCTATAAGTTTTATTATGAAAATGTTTTAACCTTGAAATTATACCTAAACAGTTATTTCTTCCTAAATCTGTCTTACCGTGACATTTGCCAAGTAACGATCTATTTTTGTTTGAAGCAAAATTGATCGTTAGAGTAGGTTACGTTAGGTTATTTTAAAGTCTTCTTCGCCTCATTCCATTCATTTAATTCCTAAGAAATTTTAATTTTTAACTAACCCCTTAAGAAAGGAGCGCGGAAGACACAATGAGGAAGTCCTTGAAAGGCGTCAACGTCTTCCTAATTGCTTCGAAACGTTGGCCATTTTTTTGCCGAGCTTTCGAATTTTTGCCAAGAGTTTGCATTTCATAATATTTTTATGTTTTTTCAAGCTGCTATTGACAACTTTGTGTATTTTTATATTTATGATGTTTTCCGCTAAGAAACAGAGAATTTTTTTTTTTTTTTTTTTTTTTTTGCATAGTGCAAATATTTTGGATATACTTAAAATAATGTTTTCATCATAATTTGCCAACTTTATTTTTTATTATAACAAAGTAATTCCATATATAGTTCAAGAAGCCGTCTTTAGAAACAAATGGACTAACGAAAACTATTACTTTAAAATTCTGACACATATTTTCTAATTAAATATTAGTAAAATAAGATAACTAACTTTATTTCAAAAGCATCAAAAGACACTTGAAGTATCAAAGGATACTAGCGACAAGTATAAAAGGGATCAAAGAAATCTGTTAATTTGTAAATCTTTACTGTACCAAAGTGATAGCATTAGAAAGGAAAATCTCATACATGTGTCAATGGTGCTACTTATGTGAGGTCTTAAGAAGAACTATCCCACATTTGTGTTATACGTCAGGAAAAACAAGAATACTTTCATGCAATATATTAAAATACATAGAATACCCCATCAAGAAGACGCAATAAAACGACGGCAAATAACAAAATTCTTCATTTGGATTTAGGTTTGGATTGTCGCTCCATGGTCATTTTGTGTACACTTTGGGCTAATTAGATCGGAACCTACAATTTAAAGTGGATTCAGAACCATTAACAAACAACCATCCACCGCCAGGATTCGAACGTGAAGCCTGTGGTACCAGCCTGTGGCCAGAGCGCTAGCCATTGGCCATCAGGGCGTCACATTTGGAATTAGAGCTTTCATCAAATGTGTATGTACCTCAAATCATTAGATGTGTTTAAGTAAACCCGGTTGAAAAATATCATAAGGAACTCTTTGTGATCATTAATTTTCTATTAGAAATTTGCTGGAACTTTGATAATTTTTAATACAGGCATCATTTTTATGTTCTTGGAAAAAGGAAAGAATATCATCCTGGTGGTTTTTCTAAGGATTATGTTTATATTAGAATCGGAAAGTCAAGTAACCCAACCCTCAATGGAATCAATGGTTTTGAATCCCAGACAAATTCTGAACTTGCGTACTTCTCTGTCAAGTCAGCAACGAATTTCATTGTCAACTAACCATATCATATTGAAATATACTTAATAAAATAACTTAATTATTCTTGTTTACAAATGGTAGGGGCTCATTAAGCTATATTTTGGATTGTGAACCGCAGAATTAATTTCGAAAGAAAATATCAGAGAAAGTATGTTTTATTTTGGATGTAATTTTAGATAAGTATCACAGGAATAATTCTTTGATTAAAGAGAAATAATATATCGAATTAATTAAGTTTTTGTGAAATAATCTCATCAAGAACAACTTTTTAAGTTGAAAAAAAAATTAATTTGACGTTTTTTTTTTTTATTATTTTTTTACTTTTTATTCATTTTCTAATTTGATTCTTTCCGATGTGAATTCAGAAAGCAGGAAATAATTTAAAAATAACAGAAATGATAATTGGATGCATCTTTTTAATCATTTCCTGAATAAATAAACAAGCTTTTACATTTTTTTATAAGATTAATGCAAATACTAAAATAGTTTCTTGTATTTCACTTATATATTAAGATTTAAAATGAATGTATCATTTAATTTTCAAAAAAAAAAAAAATTATTATATAATAAAACTGTGAAACCAATTCAAAATCTTACTAATTATTTTGCGATCTTCTATTACGGATCTATTTTGTTCCACGAAAAATGAAGAACTAATTGCTCGTCTTTTTTAAAAAACAAATATCTGTTAAATGAAAGTAATTGCCTAAAAAGTCTACATGGATTGGTTTTCTACTTTAAAAGAAATAAATATTTGAATTTATTCTTCTTCAATGAAACCCCAGAATGAAAGATGAGCTCGATTATGAAAAAGAACTTGACTGTTTGGCTGTTGGTACATCTGCTTGCTTATTTTCAGTTGGAACATCTGCTAGAAACACGGGAAGACTACGTTGAACGTTTTAAATTCATCTTTAAGGGTTTTTTTTTTTTTGTTCGGTATGTTGTTTGGATTTTTTATTTTTTTTATTATTTTATACCGTATAATGTTTATGTAAAACGATTTTACTTTTAAACTGCAGTTATCTATATATATCGTATAAAAAGACTTTCATTACTGAAGTTTTAATAAAATAATTTCAACATTATATATTTATTTCACGTTTTACTTATATGAACTATAACAATAATATTTTAACCAATTAAAAAGTGAGAAGGGTCTTTTTATACACTTCAATATTAACTATAATTCAAAATATTTATGCACATTTTCTGTATAAAATTTATTTAATTTAAATTTTTCAAATTTCCCTTGAGTTTCTTATTCAATTCATTGCAAAGACTGTCTGCTTTTTTAATTCTATTTTTCGAATTATTTTGGATAATTTGAAGTTGAATAAACCTCAAAATTAAAAACTGGCAAACTTCTGCCATTTTCAAAATATTCTTTTAAATTACTTTTGTGACTTTCTTTGTCCTTGTTTGTGGCCTACTAGTAAACTGCTCACAGTATTAGAATATAATTTTTTTAATAACTCTTTCAGAATTCCTGGTATTTCCGGAAAGTTCGAAAAGGTAAAAGTAAACGAATAGAATAATTATTTATTAAAACATTTTTCACTATATTTCGACAAATTAACATTTTTATTTGGAAAAAGAAACAATAAATTTTAATTTTGTCGAGGGAAAATATTTTGTCAAAAGAAGAACTAATTGCCTAGTTTTAAATTTTTCATAACTAGTAACGGCACGGATCTGATGGTGTACACAGGTGAAGGGTCGAGCAATGGTCACCGTGAGTTCAGATCACGTTCTCTTTGTCGCGCTATTAATGAGCATTGTGAACTCTGGTGCCGTTACACTTCTAGTCACGGATAATAATGTGCAATCAAATGTTGGATGGACACTCTATCATCACGTTCTGAGCCCATTTAGGTCGACAACTGCCTCCTTACGCCATGGTTTAACCATTCCTGCCAGCATAGTCAAATGCAGAATCGCTCTGACTCAAATGTTGAACGATTCTTCTATTTTCTGCTTCCAATTTTAAGTCCTTTCTCAAATATTGACATATGCTGTCATTATGGCTAAACCCTTTTGGAAAGCACTGATATAATCATGAAAGTTATGCTCTAGAATTGGAATATTTTACACCTCAACTAGATGTTCAATTGCTCATTATCTAGATGTTCAATCTTTCATTCACCATCTAGATGCTCAATATTTTACTCACCATCAAGATGCTCAAAATTACGTTGCTTTTGAGATCCAGTTATTCCTTCATTGATAGTTAAAATTTAATCATTTACCTGTTGGATTAACAGCTATTTGTATAGCCTTACAATCAGATTAACTTTTTCTTATTGCATCGTTATTATTATTATTTCTTTTGTCTTAGAGTGTATTTCAACATGTTTTTATTCGATTATAATTTTATTGTTATTGTTATTAATTATAATTAATTCGATTATAATTTACTAATTTGTTCGATAAGTTTTGTAGTTAAATTCAATACAGTCCAGCGGCATCTCTTTGCTATTCTAGAGAATTAGAGCTGTAAAGTTCTCTTCAGTATCTTGTCAGCAAAGAGCGATAACTCCTTTGTAAACTGTCCTTTCAGTAAGAGGTTCACTTATTTTTAGTCGTAGCGTAATTTAAGAGTATGCCTTCAGTGAGAAATTTCTTGAGAATTTGGAAAGACAACTTAACGTGTGGTTTGAAAGATTACTTCTCACTTTGTGGAGTGATTCAATGCAAAACAGAGCCAGTTAAAATTTTCGTTTTTCTTGAACTTGAACTTCGTGATTTGTTTTATTTCAGTTAGTTTGGTTTAAGCAAAACTTTTACAGTAGTTAGTTTTCCCTTTATATTAGTTTTTAACTAATTACCTACTACTATCTAGTTTTTTTTCGAATGCAAATTAATATATTTGCGCATTTAGTTAAACTTTTAAATAGTTCTGTATCCATGTCAAAGTTTTAAACATTTACTCATGTATTGATTTATAACTGATAATCTGAAATGCTTTATTTTTCATATTCCGTTTGAAGGCTGTCATTTTATTTTGCAATCAATACCTCGATTTTGATTTCGATCTAATTTTGTGCTGTTAATAACAGCCCTTTTTTACCTTTTTGTATTGGCTCTTAACCAGTTTCCTGACATTATTCTTATTTTATGGCATTTTTAAAATATATTTTAAGTAATAAAAATTTACATTGTGTTATAAATTTGAAGAAAATAGAATACGTCTAAATAAATTTTATTATTAAAGTTTTAAAATTTATATTGCAAAATTTAATGATATTGTAATAAAAATTTAAATGTGATATACATTATTTAACTAATTCGAAATTTTTAACAAATTTTGAAAAATCTTTTATTATAAAAAGTTATTTACTGTTAAAAATCACATATTTTTCATATTATAAATTATTATTAAATTCATGAGCATTGGTATTATATACAAGGCAGAGAATGTCTATTGCCATAATTCGAATCAAAATCCTTGTAATATTGGAATTTGATTAGAATTACGGCAATAGACATTGATGTAATATAGATATCGATGAAATATGGAAATAATAATATAGATATAATAATAATTGATATAGATATTGATGAAATATAGAAATAATAATATAGATATAATAATAATTGATACAGATATTGATGTAATATAGAAATAATTAACTCTACAATAACAAATTTTTTTTTTTCAACTGTTCCGAAATTTTATGTTTAAACAAGTTTCTTAAAGACAAATTTTTAAAAAATGCTTTTATTTAGTTAGAATTACTATCATGTATTGTTTGCCTCAAAATATGTTAATTTTATTTTTTCTGAATATCCAACAGAAAATCAAAATGCATTGTATAGAAGTTCTTTTACAGTTCAGCATCATTCCAAATGTTTAACATAAGCATCTCATGAATATTTTAAACTAAATTATTTGGGAAGCTGTTACCTACAAACAACAATGAAACTAATGTCATGTAAAAAGTTTTCTATTAAATCAATTTACCTTTATTACACATTCAATGACTATTTTACTGAGAATTTTTTTGTTAGATTTCGTTAGTTAAAATAATTTAAACGTTTTTAACTTTAAATTTATAAATTTCTCTTAGAAATCTTAAAACATATTTTATCAACGAAAGCCTAATAACTTTCTAGCATGTGGAGATGAATAAATAACTTTAAAAGTTTTTATTTTTACATCAAAGATTTCACTGCTTTTATGCTACCCTAACTTCAAACGTAAAAAGCAAAGTAGAAGAGATCTGTCATATTCAAGGTTATCGAATCACACAAAGGCATGATTATCAACTATTTCTATGCCTTCTTTATTAAAATGACTAGAATATAATGCCTCTTTTACACAGATTTTGATACAGTCAGCTGTCTCATTAAAGTTGTTTATAATGTTGTTTTCAAGTCATTAACAATGAATTAAACTGACGAAAATACTCTCAATCGTTGAAAGAAACAGAAGCTTTAACGTGCGCTAAATTAGCATCTTAAATTTATTAAAGTACATTTTTTGGAAAGTTTTCTTAGTTTTATTCTTCATTTATTAAAACTGAAAGCAATTTCGAAAGGTGTAATTATTTCCCAGACAATCTAATTGCAATAAAAAACATTTAATGTTTGTGAGGCTCTTAATTTCAAGACCTCACAAAATAATTGAAGAGATTTTTTTAATATATTACATAATATGGTAACAGGTAGAGATTATAATAGGTAACAGAAACAGATGTGATTTCACTATTTGAATTTAGCATAGGAATGTTATAGAACTAATAAAGAAATTTTTCAAAGCCAAATTTTTGTATATAAGATCAAACATAAAGCTAATGACATGATTAGTGATGAAAAACTAAAAAAAAAAAAAAAAAAAGAACTAACTAAAAATAATTCTTAAAGCAGATTTTGAGTTACCAAAATATTATTCGCTTTTGAATGAAACTCTAAATCATTAAACAATTTTTCAGTGTTTTGTGTCGCATTCATTTTAAGATGAGTGGTTAATACGTTTGAATCTGTTCTTTTTTATCAGATCAATTCTGATTGGTTTAATAATTTATAAGACTCATTATTCTTTTGAATACTTAAATTGTATTGAGGCACATGAGCAACAGAATCTCAATTTTTTTCTAGTATGGCAAACTCATTACTTATTTTGTTAGTTCTTGTATGAGTTCTTGTTCTTGAATTGTCTTGTTTTGTTTATTTACTTCACTTTTTTGATACAAGCATTATTTCTTATTATTAGCGTTTTTAATTTCAATTGCCATTTTGAAATTTGGTCATATTTGACCACTTGTTGATTTCAATTTCCTTACCACTGCAATATTTGGTCATGACCATAACAATTTCACCCAAGCAGTATTTTCTTCCAAAATTTGGTATTGCCGTCTTTTGTTTCAAAAAACATTTTTTTGGGGCATCAATCTAGTCAATTCTATATCTATAGCTATTCATATACAAGCATTTTACATTCTCATCACTTTTCTTTTTTACCTCTTTTTTAGATTTCATGACAAAAGTTCGTTCAAATTCTTCAATAGTCTTGAGGAACACTTAATCCAGTAAATGGAAAATTACAAACCCACAGAAATGGTTAAACATGAACGTAGAATTCTTTCATAATTGCTATCTATGTTACTTTTTTTTTTTTTTCCAAAATTTTTACTTATTTGTTAGTTTCTATATTAATTTCTAGGCATACCAAATATGTCAACATTAAATGCAGTTCTCACGCTAGATTAATCGTTTACAGAGGTAGTGTGCTCAATCGAAGAGCCAACTACATAATATTCTCATCCAATTTCACATCCCAATATCATTCGACCGACAGTCATTCTCGGGTATCTCCAACTGGAGCTTTCCAACTTAATAAAAATATACTTATTCCAGACATGTGAATTCTTCTTCCCACCTCTACACTCCTCCGATTTCAATCTCACTCCAGTCATTCCTTTTTTGTATCATGCCATTTCTGTCGAATTTCAGTGTATTTTAAAATACACTCATGTCCATAAATTAAGGATGATTCAGAATCACACAGAAATTGAACTTTAAAATAAAAATTTCACCTGTAAAATTATCACACACTTCTTGAAGAAGAATATGCAAATTACAGGAAACCACCAGATGGCGCGGATAGTACGTCACAATGACGAGTGTAAGAGAGGGGTATATAAGGAATGGTGGCAAAGAAGTAAAATTGTTCACAAGCGCTTTAAAAGCCTTTCAGTGCAATAACCGCATAGTTATGGCACAAAGGAAGCATTTGGATGATTTTTTACGTGGTAGAATTATCGGGCGACTGGTATGTGGACGTACCCAGCTGGAAGTATCCGAGGAACTTGGAATCGCCCAGAGTGTCCTCTCCAGGCTTTGGCAACGATTCCAAGATGATGGTAATGTGAGTAGATGTTACAGCACAGGTCGCCCCCGAGTTACAACGCCAAATGAGGACCGGTATTTAGCAGTTACTGCCAAAAGAAACAGACGAAGCACAGCATCAGACCTGTCTCGTCAGCTCTCTTCAGCTACCGGTACGACAGTTTCAAGGCAGACCGTGTACAAACGCTTAGGGCACATTGGTCTATATGCTCGTAGGCCTGTCAGATGTGTTCCACTTACCGCAACTCACTGTCGCCTGCGATTAACCTGGAGTAGAGAGCATGCATTGTGGACACCGCAACAGTGGTCTGGTGTGATGTTTTCCGACGAGTCCAGGTTTAGTTTGCAGTCTGATTCTCGCCGGACCTTCATATGGAGAGCGCCAGGTACCCGTTACCACCAAGAGAACACCATTGAACGACACCGTTACGGTGGTGCAGGATGGCTCGTTTGGGGATTAATTATTCTTGGTTCCATAACTGACCTGCATGTTCAGAGTGTAACAATGACAGGCCACATCTATCGGGATGTCATTCTGGAACAACATGTACGTTTGTTTCGGGGCGCCATGGGTGCTGAATTTCTGTTTATGGATGACAACGCCCGTCCTCACCGTGCAAACATTGTAGACGAATGCCTTCAATTGGAGGATATCACCCGTATGGACTCACCGGATTTGAATCCATGTGCATGAGAGCATGTGTGGGATATGCTTGGCCGACGAATTGCAGCCCGTCAACCCCTCCCACCTGTCAACCGGAACTTCGGAGGGCATTGCTTGATGAGTGGTGTAATATCCCCCAAGATCAGATTGATAATTTGATACTCAGCATACCTAGGCGTTGTAAGGCCTGTATTGCATCGTCCGGGAGACATACTCCATATTAACCATCGTACTAACCATGTTATACTGTTTTTTGTAACTAGGTTCTTTTTGAAATTTGCTCCAGGGAGTAAAAATCGCAATTTCTATTAATTATGTCAAACATATAGCATCTTTTTTGCTCTTTACCTTTTTTTAATAAATAGACTTTACAAATAAGTCAAATTTGTTTTACTTCTGTCTCTTTCTTTGCCTGAACTTCATTATCCTTAATTTATGGACATGAGTGTATTTATATATATAATTTTCAAGCACCGGAAAGGAGGCCCCTACTGGACTAGAAAGCTCCATCAGTAAAAATTATATGTCTTATTGTTCTCGTCACTTAAGCAAATAATCTTACCATTAACAAATATGAAAATTATATTGCCAAACTCTCAACAAAAATTTAGCAAAACTTGAAAACTGGTTTTTGAATTGGAAAATAGCTTTTAAATATAAGCAAGATATAAGCCAAATTCTTTTCCAAAATCAACAAATAAAAATATCCTTCCAAAATCAACCCTTTAACTGAAATTAAGAAACGAAATATGTTGCAGTAATTTTTTTTATAAGTATTTATCCTAAAACACCCACATCACTTATATCAAAAAATAAATTCAGGAATGGAACAAGGAAACTTTTCTTTTGATTAACAGACACTCTATAATGATATGAGAAAATAAGCTACTTATCTGCACTGCAATTCTAAAACCCATTCTTATTTATGCTTCTCCATTCAAGGCATATGGCGCAAAACTCGCCTGAATTTCCTTAAACCACAGCAAAACGTATTATGGTATTGAAAAATAATTAACTTTATCATATAAAACTTCAAACCTTAATTGAATTAATCAAAGATATTTTAACAAATTTTTACAAAACTTCCCAATAAGGAAACTTCAACATAACATTCAAATTCCACAATATATTTATTGATCCTAATTGTAATTTCAATTAGCCAAGCCAAGCCAAGCTTTAGAACTTCAAAACAAACCTCAAAGTTTGGCAACACATTTATTGATGCTTAATTACCATATAAACTAACCCTCCCCAATATCAGAGACTATTCTCCAACCTTAATTGCTGCGTCAGAACGCCTTCACGAGCACAGGGCAGTCTGATCTCTCTCCTCGAAATCTGAACACAAACTAAACCTTCTCATTGATTTTAGCTGTCCTCAACATTTCTTAAGTTTCCCTGGTGAAAAAGCTAAACTAACATATTCATATACTAACATATTCTAACATAAACTAACATATTCACTAAAGTTCATTTTCTCAAACACTCCCCCTCAATTTAGAGACAATGCTGCTTACATAGTCACTGATGAGTGTCGAAAAAAATATTTATGAGGAAAGCTACTTGAAAAGCACATTAGAAGCAACACAATACAGGACAGACCGATCTCTTATAATAAAAACATAATGCTGCAATACAACTATCAACAATTTAATCACACAATAATAAAATAATTAAAGAATATAACACATAACAAAACAACTAATAATACTACAAAATCTATCAAGAATAGTATTTTTCTTTTTGTTCTAAAGAAAAAAAGAGTACATGAGACATACATTTGCTAGACTTTTCATATAAAGAAGAAATATATTACATGACGAATTATTACATAAATATATTATATATGCATGAAAAAATGAAACACTCAACTTGGCAGGAGTTTATTTTCATATTAGTAAACCTCAAGAATATATCTGCATTTCCATGTTTAGTATGTTATCAGATTTATCTCTATACAAAGACAGCCACCTACATCTTTTCTTTTTATTCGTTCCATTTCTTATCCTATAAAGACTTTCTTGAGTGCAAGTCGCCGACCGTTAAAGTTGTGAACTTGGAGAACGATTTTATCAACAAAATCTCATCGCCTCATCTCTTGCCAAATTACCTTGTCTACGACGACATTTATACTTACGATGGTACCATACCTACCGAAATATTCACGAAGTTCATCTTTAACCCAATTCTTCTCTCGGTTGCAGTTGCATATAATTTATTGATCGATTCAAAAGTTTTGGGTTTACCTGAACTTCCAAGAAGTACAACACATTTAGATTTAACCTTGCGACCATCAATTTTATGTGGTCTTGCAGCCTGGGTACCGTCAATCATGTAATATTGTTTGTAGGTGATGTAGCAAAAACCTCAGTACTTAGTCGGAGTATCTCGAATTAAAATTCCATCTCATCCCATTTCGCAAAATGAACTTTAAGAGAATCTTCAGTTGATTTATAATTCATACTACCAATGAAAAGCTTTTCGGGATCACTCGGGTTATGCTATGCCTTGTGGTCGGTTGAGGAAACGAGCATCTCATTAAACAACTTCGTTGATATTGCACAAACTACAGGAACGAAGCCACGTTGTTTATTATTGATTTTCATTTGAATAATCATTAACAAAGCCAACGTTTCCTCGCCAAACGCCAAGAATATCTTAATCCTTCTTTAGCTTTCTCTTGAATAAGGATCAACCAAGCCATGCCTAATGACAGATTTCAGCACCCATGTCCATAATATCACTCTTTAGTGCTTCTGCTCTTGAACTGACTTTTCTACCAAACAGTCAGTTTAAGCGATTGGTTTATTTTTAATCTTTTATCTAGATTTCAGCTAAGTGTTTATTTTATAAATTTATCTATTCAGCTAAATGTTTATTTTATAAATTTATCTATTCAGCTAAATGTTTATTTTATAAATTTATCTATTCAGCTAAAAGTTTATTTTTAAACTTTTATCTGGATATCAGTTCATTAATACCCTTCTGCGATCTCTAGATCTCTAAACCTTTTTTTTTTTTCTCTATAATATTGTTGTTATTGTATTGGGACAGGGCAATGGCAAATTTTTTTGTTGTTTAGTTTTAAATTTTTCTCTACTTCTTTTTTCTAAATTTTAACTCTTAACTTTTAACTAAAATAACTCTTCTAAATTTTAATGCAGAGCTTCGGTGTTTAAGATGTATTTCCTCCCTCCAGGTAACTGGATTTTAGTTTCAAATAAAAAATCTAGAGACAAAAGCATCCTCCCTCTCTCTCTCTCTCTCCTATATGTATAGATAGATAGATAGATATAGATATAAACCTTTTTCCAAGGATGGGATAAATTAAAATTTGTAATTATTTTTTATGTAATGCTTCTGTACTTTTAATTTTTATTATTATATATTACAGAAAGATTTTCTTCTTTAAAAGTATTAACTTTCACCTTAAAATAACAATGCAATTTAATTTTCGGCATTTTACATTCCCTTGGTGGTAGACAGAAATATCATCAATAATTTACGTAACTTTAACCTGAAATAATATTGCAAAATAATTTTGAAATTAACAGGAACTATTTTATTCATCTGAACAATATGTTGTGAAATGATTTTCTTCTCAAGTACCAAGTTTAAACAACTTTTTATTTTATGAATCAAATTTAAAACTAATAGAACAAATATAATGACATAACATTAATTGTAAAATAGAATAAAATATCATATTGGCTCTCCAATTTTGTCTGTTACCATTTAATTTTCCATTTTTTAAAGTAAATAACTTTTCAAATGTACATTTGTATCATTATTCTTGAAGATATTAAAAGCAACAAATCTTAACTTCATGAAAAAAATATATATAAATTAAAAAAAGTTTGAAAAGATTCTAACACTTACACTCATAATACTAAACCTTTTTTTTTTTGTCTAAATACATAATACGAGAAATTTTAAACATGTTATTTTCTATTATGACCAAAATATTAACGATAATTTCAATGCATTGTATCCACAATCACACAACAAAAGACAACACACAACATGCATTGTATCCACATACACAATCACACACCACAAATCATGTGAAAGAACACATAAAGTGAATTTCATTAATTCAAACGTTGAACTTTGTAATAAAAAGATCAAATAGAAAGATCAGATGATGTAGTTTATGGAAAATTTTAATTTTTAAATGTAAATCTATGAATAAATAAATAAAATATACACCGTTTCCCAGTGTATCAAATGCCTTTTTTGTCAAAGCTGGATTTCTTTTATCTGTTCTTTTTCAAATAATTGCACATTTCTAATTAACTTTATTGTGATAAGAAATATAGCAATTTTCTAAAAATTGATATAAATAGCTTTAATTGGTAGATTACTTGAAATGAAAGAACATAAACAAATTTTAAACATTTGAAAATTGTTATATTTCATTTAATGAAAAATAATGAAAGTGTTAATAAAAGTTGCTGATGCAATTTTCTAAAGATTTCTAATAATTTTCTAATTGAAACATGCGTAAAAAGAATAGTATATATTGTAAATGCTTTTTCATAAAACTTACAGAACATACATTTAGGAAAATTTACCCCCTTATCTGCTTCAATGTTGTTGTTTTTTTTTAGTAGTATAGGCATTAATATGATGGAAAAATGTATGATTTAATATTTGTACAAGCTTAATTTCTGCTTTATAGGGTAATTGTTCTATAAACAATTTAAAATATTTCTTATTCAAGATAAAATGTACTTTAAAATTCATATTTCAAAAACATGCTAAAACACTAAAAATTAATTAAATAGATACATACATTATTTCAAAGTTTTCAAAAATCAAGTATCACAGCAATTAAAAATAATTCATTAGAATATTCGCATGAAACTTCAGATTTGTGTGTCTCCTTTTTGCAATAATCGAAATACACATAACCTGATAATTGATCACTGAAATGTTAGTCTCTAACAGCTTAGTTTTAAGTCTAATTTTATGGCGTCATTCGTATTTGCTCGCAAACAACAGCAAATTTAACGAAACTACTCGTAGGGTAATTCGATTTAACGGCAAAAAGTACTCGGGGAAAAATTAAAAATCAGTTTTCAAGCACTTCCAACCAACTATTCCCGAAATATACGCGCGTCAGAATATAAGTTTTCCAGTTTCGTTTCACAAATATACGCAACTTCCGCAACAGAAGTTTCATGTTTATTTCACTTCGGCCATCTAGTATATTACAGAACTGAGCAACACCCAGTGTTTGGCTTCGGATGCAAGACACAACATTCACGAGCTTTCTGAAGCACTAGATCTCTGTGCTTTTTTGAGATAGCTGTTCATTCCGACGACGCTTTGTTGAAAGGAACGTTTAATGTGTCTCCATAAATATAGTACATGTGCGTAGTTGAGACGTTAGCGGTGTTCCTTTCCTCCTTCAAGCGCATAAAGCACACAAAACTGCCACAAAATGTTAGCTATCTTTGTTGAGATAAGTAAACTTATGTACTTTGGGGAAAATTCAAGGACAAAGCTAATCTTTTACGTCACCTTCACACCAGTTCTATATTCAGTGCTGTAGAAGGAAGAGCTTTATCTTGCTTGTCTGGGACACCACTTTTAAATTTCGTCGCGTTGATCTTTATGAAGTTCCACGGATTTGTTTGGATAAGCATTTTTAAACTAAGAAAAATATAGATTTGTTATTCGATAATTGTTGTTGGGGTTTCAATAAAGATATGCAAGACAAGGTAAAATATACACGCAGCGATACTTTGATTTTGAAACTGAAATACAATAAATTTTCCTTGCCATATTTTGACATTGAATTACGAATTCGGATTCAAGGTCAAAACATGCTACTTATGTTCAGATTTCTAACTGCGCGTGAGCGTTTAATTCAATGGCAAACATCACTGGCATCTTGGGTATATTCCAAATAATAAAGATAATAATAATGCATTTGAAACACTATTTTCGAGAAATCAAGATAGATGTTTTTTAAAAAACATCCTTTTTCTGATATTTATTTAAAGGAATTAAATTTGATCTCATTCAGATGTGATGTACATAGTAAATATAAAAAGAGTAATGTTATAAAATAATAAAGTACATAACACTAAAAGAAATTTCATTAGGACTCTATGTTTATTATCTGAAAGGTATCCTTTTAGCATTTTTTCACTATGCGATTAAAAAAGACTAAGAATATAATTACTACAGAAATTGAACAAGAAGGTGCCATAAATATGAGGATAGAGTTAAACTGGTTGATCGGCATAAAGAATATGATTTTTCCCAAAACAACTTTTGATAAAATTTTCAAGTAAATGTTTTGTATCAGTGCTGATCAAAGAAATTGTCTTACCATCATTTATAATTTAATATTAAGCTGGGATTATAACATTATTTTTTTCTATTATAATTTAAGCTGGAATTGCTTTATAAGGAAATCTAGAAATTAATTACCAAATTTTACTTGGGATGCAATCGAAATTAGTTTTTGAGGTACAAATTTTGATCAAAAGGCAATTCAGTTCAAGTATGGGTGTATATAAAATTTAGAAATCTTAATTTATTTAGCCATTCTAAATTATTAAAAGCTTTTTCCATAAATGTATTATAAAAAATCATTTATACTGATTGAATTATTACTTGTGACTTCTCTTTCAGTCGATTTCATAACAAATTGCCAGTTATTAATTAGAAAATCGCATAATATCTTTTCTTGATAGCGACAGATTTTAAAAATATCATTATTTCCAGGTGGATATCTTTAATGACACAATGTGCCGAAGTAAAGCTTCTTTTCTGAATTTAGTTTTTAAATTAATAACCCTCATAAGTTTCGAATCCTTGAAATATGTAAATAAATATAGTAATATGAATTTTTATAAATACTTTCACCGCGTTTCCTCGATGAAAGTATGTATAAACTCGGTATCAGGTGGATACCGAGTTTCCTTTTACGCATTAGTTAATTGCTTAAATGAAAAGCTAGAGCAAGGATACACTTAAGAATCACGCAATTTTTTAATATTAAAAGAAAAATCCATGCAGTTTTTCCCACATTAAAATTCACTAGTACTCGGTGGATTCCGATAATGTAAATAAACTATTCATTAATTTTTGCATGGCTTATATAAAAGTTCCTTTTTTTCTGACATCCCATGTATAAGTAAAGCCAGTGATAATCGAAAACTTATAGTAATAATATTAGTACATTGTATTTAGTTACTATGGAAACACAGTTATTAGTTCAGATTTTAATAAATTGCATGAAAACCATTGGACCCTTTAATACATTTAATATTCAATATATAGCATTTCAGAAGAAGTTAGTGAAATTTTGTTCAGTAAATGAGGGTAAGTATGAAATCAAGGATGCTTACTTCAAATCTCCGTCTTTGTGAAAGTGCATTATAGCACCATCAGCATATAACCGTTAAAACGACGGAATCAAGATAGCCTTATAAAGAGGATAAGGCTATCTCATGTATAGGCCATTATGCTTAAGATATCAAATTAAGTGTAAATATTAATAAAATAACATAGATAAGCTTTTCAACATACAAATATTTTTATAATTAAAAAATTATTTACTAATTATGGCTTTGAAATATCTGCTTTAATGTTAATATTCTCTCAAACTTCTTAAATTACTGTAATGTAATTAATTTACCATTAAAATTCGTTGTATATTTGGTAGAATAAGAATAAAAATAGTTTGTAATTTGCTATATTAATTCTGTGAGATCTTACATTTTATATGTCCTGAATAAAAATATTTTCTTGAAATATGACGGCACACATATGTGATATGAGACTATATATATATATTATTTACACATATATTCATAATTTTATTAATATTTAACTTAGGAATTTAACATGATGAATACATTACTATCGCGTTCAATAGACGAAACCGAAAAAACTGACCCCTTGAAATTGGGTAGAATAAGAGAAAAGCATTATGTATGTTACTAGATGCTGGAGGGATGAACCTTTAACCCTTTCCTTAAACTCTGTTTGGTTTTTAATAAATTTACTGATTATTTGTTATTAAACTTAATTGTATATGTGATTAAAGTAGGATCGAAACATTTTGATATACTTATTCTATGAGTTTTTATACAAAATTTCTCTTGAAAGGGAATGATACAAGAATAAAAACTTGGTTTTACTTAACTTTTGAGTAATGTGGCGTATTTCAAATGGTAGAAGATAGTCAGCAGGTCTAAGTTAAGTTAGCAGACAGTTAAGTAGGTTTTCAAGTATAAAAAGTATTTGCAATTTTGATGTTGTTGCAACTCATCATTTGATGTTCAACGGATGATCTGCCAGTGAATAGTGCATTCCTGCAAACTTTACCCATTACAGCCATTTCATTATCGCCTATTTTCTGTAACGTTTCTTTAAAATAATGTATTGCACTAGATGATTTAATGAAGAAAAAATTTATTTATTTTTGTTGACATTTTAATTGATTATTTCACAGCAAAGTTAAAAAAAAAAAAATTTCAAACATCATGCCGTAATGCAATTCTAACAATTTACAGACACATCGGTGTCCAAAATAAAAAGAATTTACATATTTTGTCGTTTTCTCGTAATGAACAAAAGATAAGACATGCTTTGGAAGAAAGAAGCAAATATTTAGTGTTAAATAAGCAACAAATACATACGCATGGTCGGTTCATGTAGATGAAGAGGTTTAGAAATGCACTTGACTATCACCGCCTAGATATCTTGATAAATTTCATGGTAGGTTTTCATGGAGGAAATTTAAAAACAAACAATTAAAATGAGTAACCACCAATATTTGGGATTATGGAATGCGGTGGTAAATAGTGGGAGAGGTTGGAAGCAAAATAGTGTTGGAGAATAAAAAAGCAGAATAGTAGGGGAGAATGGAAGCAGGTTAATCTCAAATGCAGAATGCTAGAGACTGAAACGGAACACCTGGAGACGTGCTCAATGAATAAAATTTTTTTTTAACATACTGAATTACTAATATACCAAGAGTCCTTAGAATAAATGAGGATAAACATTTGGCCATTACAGAGAGGTTAAACAGGAGATTAATACTTTCTCAGATCTCTGGTGACCTTCATGCAGCATAAGAACCCGAGTTTCAAGGTTTACTGTCTCCAAACGACTTCACGAGAGAGGCATGTTTATACGAAAACTTGCTGTTTGCGTCTCACTCACTTCTAAGTACAGGAGAGCATATTTAGTTTTCTACAGAGGCAATTGACCAGAGATAAATAGGGGCGTTTAATTCACTGATGAGTCCCTGATCAGCTTAACCTCTTACTTCGACGTACGTTCATCTGGAAAGAATGAAGAATCCATTACCTGCGGTCCAAATTCCGAAAACGAGACCACTATAGCTGCAGAAGTTTAAGCAGGATCATGTTGGATGGGCTCATAGACGTCCATGTCTCTGGGACTAATGGGAAATATAGATATTGGATACATGACACAGGGTAATTATATATATTGGTTTTCCTATGTTGCCTTTTCAGGGGTGCAGTTGGCCTTGATTTCATTTAATGAGCAATAGCCCACGATCACACAGGGTTTATCTAATTGTTGAATATCTGAAAATTTGGGCTATTTACCGGATAGATTGGCCAGCCAGATCTCCAACTCTAGGCCCTATAGAGCATGGCATGGTATTTGAGACTCGTCTTTCCCTCCAGAATCATTCAGGATCTAGAGAAATATTACCTACTTGTCCAAAGAATCATAAACTGCCTTATTTCCAATATGAATACCTTCCCATACCTTCCATACCTTGGACCATACCTTCCCATTTCTTTGTTCGATGTTGTATTCTCTGTTTTAGAACGAATGTTAATGTCTATATATTATAAATATTATGTAGAGATTTTTTTAAATATTATATCAACCTATTTTCAACCTAATTTCGTTAAAATTTGTTTAGTAGTTCTGGAAATAATTAGTCAAAAGTGAAAATTCTATTAATTTTTGATACCAGCGTAGTTTTTTTAAAAAAGAAAAATTGGTTACAGCTCATGTTATTGGTACCATGCCTCTAATCAAGGTGAATTAGGGATTTCGTTAAAAGGATTAAGAAATTTCATCGACAACGTGTAATATTTTTCAATAAGCAAGAGTTTTTATTTTGAAATAGGACTTGCAATTTTTTGAAACATAATTCAGAATTTATTCAACATGCACACTTCTGGATTCAAATAGAATGCTTCTCTTTCATCAAAATTATAATATTCATTTGCAAATTGTATTTTATCAAGAGAGTTTCACAATGACTCGGTTTATAGATATTCCTCTTAGAAAATTGAAATCCCCTCTGACTTAAAGACAAACGTTTTACTTTTGAAATGGCAAGCAACAAATAGGTCAAAAATAATTTTAAATTTTAAAGGCAAACAACAAAATTTATATAAACATTTATCCCTTTCATGTGTACATCATATATAAATTCGTTTATCGCACCAAAGTCCTCAGATAAATATATTTTCTTCTCTAAATACTGACTAACACTAACATATTGAAGTGATATCTTCATAACAAAATAAGCTTAAAAAAGAACAAAATAAAGAATATAATTTAAATGGAGTTAAGTGACTTCATATTAAATGCAACATCATCAAAATCGCTGGAATTATATTACAACTTAAAGTGAGTTTATATTACTTTTGCTTGAACATCATAAAAAGTCACTAAGAAGTGGAAAATACTTGGTGTTTATATGGTGGTGGTTAAATACTTGGTAATATATTGGTGTTTTGAATTCAACAAAAAAAAAAAACGTGTATTAAGTTGTGTGATGATGCAATTATTTGCTAAAAAGTGTGGTGATATATTCATTTGCACAAATCTCATATAAATCAGTTATTCTTAAATTGTATATTCTCTTGAAACTTCTTATAATAAATAGCTCTTTTTGCTCTCTTCGCCTTAGATTCATATTTAAAAGATTTACTTAGTAGAAATCACTTTCTACTGTTTACAAGTTTACGCGATATCCATCTGCTTCAGAACTCATGATTTAAATAAACAATTCAAATTGCAAACCTTATTTTTGATCAGCAGTTATTAAAGGAAGCAAAAAAATAAAAAATACCTTTTCATCTTTGTCATTCAAAAGGAGAACCCACATCTACTTATAGTACTAAGTGTTTGTTTAAAGTATTAAAATCCTCAATAAAATTTACTTTATTCAACGAGGAAATATTTAATATTCCTGTGAAGATAGGAAAAATATAATTGCCACGAGCGCAAATGCTAATCACCACCCGACTAAGATTCCCCTCATGTCAAACTTTGGAAGCAACCCCTTAATAACTGTATAAAATAAGATTTGATGAGCAATAGCATTCAAACCGTTGGAAAACCCTTGCCTTAGTTAAAATGATTCCATCCACCATCAAATAAACTGTTTTGTATAGTCTGTACGCGTGAGTCCGTGTAAACACGAATTTGAGACTTTTTCTTCGTCTCATTTCTCATGGGATGTAGAGCGTCAATGATGTCTCATCTAGGTTACATGATTTTTGCTCTGTGTTTCTGAGGTTGGGAAGGAGGTCGGGGTTTTCATCGCATTGCGAATCGGTGGATTAGGAAAATAAAGAAGGTCTTTGATCTTCGGAAAACGGGTTGCCATGCTTGACAGGGGGCTATTTGGCCCAGTGCCTCGACTCGTGCACTTGCTGCTTAAAAGGTTTTGAAAGACATACACCATATATCTAATTTAATGCCGGGCTTTCGGGTGCGGATGGTTTTCCACTTTATGTAAATTTTTGACTCATTTAGATTGAAGAAGATAAGTGAAAGAGGAAATCAGCCTACTTCTTTAAAATATACTGGCCATGAGTTAAATAAGCACTCACGTTTACTAATTTAACGTTTATCATGACGTTCGAGTTGAAAGGCAGCATCTGTTTCGTTTCCTTACACATTAAAATGTTTTCTTTTTCAAGATTTCAGGTTAATTTTAATAGTACAGAATAAAATAAAATTATGGGAGTTAAAATATGGGAGTAATATGGGAGTAAGTAACAAGTTTCGAACATAAGCATATTTTATTGTATGATGTTTTTGAAAAGCGCTATGATCTCGAGAAGAAAGAAAATAAGAAAAATTCTAATTATTTGTTAATCTTAGGAATTTATATATCATAATCTTGTGAACTTATATCGATCATAAGAACCTTTGTTGCAAGATTAAAATCACCTAACCTTGATAAAAAAAAATATTATTCTTAAAGAAACACACAAGATTGATTAAAGAAGGAAAGTAGGGAAATAAACTAAAATAATATACCTCACTTGTTTATCTTTCTTAAAAAAAATTTCAAATTTTGATTTTATAATCATCTTTTTATTAATTAATATAAATAAATGATAAATAAATTTAAAAAAAGCAAATTTATATAAATAAATATAATATAAACAATATAAATTTGGTAATTGTTTTTAAGCGAAACCTGAAGCTAAAAATTTAACAATACAAAATAGAATAGTAATTTGTAGTAAACCTATAAAAATATGCAATTTTAAAATATTTAAAATGATTTATATTTAAAATGATTTTTTTAATCAATAACTTTTCACACAATTTTTGCGTCTAAAACAATAATACTTTTTAAATTAACTGAATATATACATTTTTATTTTATAAATTTAAATATTGTTATAATAACGCCATAATAATAATAAATGCAGTCAATTTCTAGTCAAAATCAATCAATAAATTAAAATTTAAAAAATTCACTTTTTTTTACCTAATGCAGAAAATGTAAATTTTCGGGTTTGGTGAGAAAAATGAAGCTATAAAGGAGGAAATAACAAAGAAAGAAAAACAATGTAAACTTTTTCGGATATTCCATGCTACAAATATGCATGCTTATGTTGCAAATATAGATACGACAATAATATTTTGGAGTTGGATTTTTATAGTTGAATGAAAAAAATATGAATTAAACTAATATCTGCAATATCATTGATCAATAATGCATCATATTTAATTTTGTATAAATATTACGTTTACCTTTAAATGATATGAAGGTATTGAATATCTGTATCTAAAATTATAAGTTTGTTTAAAATGTATTTATAGAATTTTAGAAAATAAATATATCTATCTAAAAGTTACTCAAAACGTTTATAGTATTTTTATTGAATTTAAAAACCTGAAATTCAGGATTTATCCACATTCAAAGTGTTGTAGTCTTTATCTGCATTCAATTATGGAATGTTCTCAAAATTTGAAGAATGAGTGTATTTTATTTTTATTTTTTGCTAATCTTAAATATGATGCAATCAGGTATTGCCCAAATCTTAATCACTGTGTTTTTACATCCAATATTATAAGAAAATTAGATTTTTTAAAAATATTTTACTTACTAGTATTGCATATCAAAAAAAGAAATACTAAAAATTATAAAACAATATATAGATAAACATTTGCGAGCCTTTTTTAAAAAAACAAAATTTATATTATTTTTGAAGTCCTACTAAATCAAATATTTGCTAAACTGCTTTGGTTTTTATAAGTCATTGACTGTTCACCCCTTATCCTTCATACTCAATAGAATTTTTGAAATGTGTTTTTTTGTTTAACTGTTCGAAAACTCATAGCGATGTGTGTTGAAATGGCCATGATCTCATTCTTTAAGCAACCGAAATGTTTGTTTGAATTTTTTAGTGAAAAAGTCAGTCAAATCAAACGAGATAAAAACAAAAATTGCCCCACTTTAAGCAGCACACTAAAATAGAAAAACTGACTAAATTCAGAGCTTGAGTTGATTCTATCTCAAAAGTTAATGCCTTCTTTCAATGAAAATTCTACGGAAATTTTTATATTCAAAAATTGTTTTGCTTTATCATGCGCATCAAAGACGTTATATTAATTTTATAGATTTCACAGATTCTATCTTCCATTTAGAAGACCCTATTTTAAAAACGGACACGATCTTCAAACATTCAATATATTCTGACTATTTAAGTACAATTTCTATCCGTAAGAGAGTGATGATACATGCCTAAAGGAACAATTAGATCCATCATGGCAAATAAAAATCCCTTGGTAGTTTATGAAATGATTCAGCTATCATCACATAGATTTCTTGGTAGGTCACTGGAAATAGGTCATTAGAAGTGTCACAATTAAATACGATACATTAATCCATCAGTATTAATAAAGATTCTTTGTTAACTTCTAGAGGGATTCAGCAATTATCATTTAATTTGAGGGAGGAGAAAGCACAGGATATAACGCATTACGACAGATTGTGGGGTAAATCAGAGTTAGGTCACCGAAAGTAGGTCGTAAGAGCCGGTAAAGGTGTCTTACCTGCAATCGACAAAGGCACTTTCTTTCGCTTTAGACAATACCTAATTGTTGTAGGAGAGTCAAATTTAAATCGGATCCTTGTAGGGGTATGGATGCACCCCCACGTTTTTGGCGCTCCTTACTTTTGGTTTTATTGACCCTCTTTCAGGCCACGAGACGCCAACTAACAGATGGTGGCTCGATCTTTATCCTCGCGAGACTTTACCAAGGTGCATCCGAAATGTTGGCACTCGTGCGGCAATTGTTCGTTAAATTGACGATGATAGCTTTGACGTTGATTCTATGATTCACGTTAAAAGATAATGAGAAACATTTCGCATAATTACCAGCCTATGTAAACATATACAGATTAGAGAATAAAAAAAAGCATGTTCTGGAGTTTTTAATTACGACACTACTTTTTTTTCCAGTCTCGTAGTTTGTTTATTTACACTAGCAGTACAATTCACTTTTTAATGTGCAATACAGACTTCATTAAATACACTAAAAACGTCCAGTTTCTCCTTTACTCTATAATGGAGTTTTAAAGTTCGCATTTTGTAAAGCTTCTTCTTTTCCCTTGTAATATTTAATGTACAAAAAATATTTAAAATATTTTAATGTACTCAGGCTATTAATATATGTTTCAGTTTTTACTGGAAAACATCACATTATTTATCTAGATTTTCCCCATATTCAGGCCACTCCTATCAACACTAATTCGATATAGGAGAATCAATTATATTTGATTTACAAAATTTTTGTCTGGAATGACAATATCTATTTTTTTATTAGGTATGCACCATGTTCAAAATATAAATTACTGCTTGGCGCACGTACGTCATTATTCAGTATTTTTAACACAATTTAAATATAAAAAGAATTTCTCTATATTGCGTAAAATTATTTTGATTATGCAAATATTTCACATTAGTAATATTTACACTAAGAAAGTAAATTAACAATTAGTGTTACTAAAAGGTCTTAGTTGAAAATATGTAAACTTTACTTTAAAAACTTCATTTTTACGAATCCAACAATAATTTAATAGCCTTCGATTTTTCATCTGCAATATTCTTTATTTCTTTTTCCATGCAAGAAATATTCTGATGGAAATGTTCATTGTATTCATCACATATAGCTCTCAGAATTTCGGGAAGAAATGAAACTTCAAAAACATTTTGTAGGCTAAATCTTCATGTTTTCATAAAACAGATACACTTGGTCACCAGATTTTTGAAGAAACAAAAAGTTTTTAGTACATTCTTGAAAGAAGCTATGGAATTTCTTTTAAGTTACTTAATCTTTCTTAAGAACATTCATTTTTGATTACTTCTCTAATTAGAAGTCGTCTTACAAATTTCTTTTTTTGTTTTGGTATTTTTGGTGAATTTCGCTTTTCAAGTACTAAACAATCACATACATTTTTGTTTAAGGCTTTCACTGGAAAATTAATTGAAAATTTGTTTTAAAACATAATGCGATATAACGACATGGAAGATCTCAGATGTTTTGACGGCCAACTAAAGGGGCAGTCAAAGAAAAAAATTCAGCAGTTATAACGAATTTACATGAAGGTCATTTTCATATTATTTCGAAATTACTTTTACAAAAATTGAATTGATTGAATTTTACGATCACTATTGTTCAACTTGAAAAAATGTGTATCCAGACTATAAATCACGAAATATTATCTTATGGTCTTATGGTTTAACGATTATGTTAAGGTCTTTATGTTACTAAGCTTTTAAAGAATAATGATCATATTTTCATGTTTTTCTCATATTGATTGCGTATGTTAATGGAATTTTTTTCTTTATGCCTTTAAGAACCAATAAAGAAATATCAATATTATGAGTGATGAACATATCCTAGAGTGTCTATCACCGGATTTTTTGCATTGATGAAATTTTATTACTGATGCTATATCATCTTCTTGAAAGAAAAAAATAGTTCGAATCTTCTTGACATTTACTAAAGCAGCATATTCTAGTTTCGTGATGAAATATGTTTAATCTAATATTCATAAAATCAAAAATTCCTTGTTCAAAAGAATTCTGACTGTTTTTATGTCTGTTAAATCCTATATTAAATTGTATAGAAATCACATAAAATTATACTGCAAATGGCAAATGGATGTTTTCATGCTGTTAAAAAGCTTGCAAGTTTATTTAAAAAATGAGGTGCTGTTTCGCCCGGTGTCTTTCCATACGATGAACATAGATGATATTCTCATATGAATAAATGATGTTATGAGCTCCGAACTAATGCTAATAGTAACAAAATTGATAAATTGATCACAATAGTGATAACAAAATTTGATAGAAAGCATGGGTTTCTCATATAAAGTAAAAAGAAATTATGTCTGGCAGAAATCAAATGTTTACCAGTGATATCAGCATCTTATACCAATCATTATTCTATTAATTGAATATCTTTAATGCGACTATATTCAAATGACTATTTTTGTTCGTATATTAGCCAAGAGATTTTTGATAAAATCTTCCATCTTATCACATTCCATCTCGATAGTAGAAAGACGAGAAGAAATAACCAGGCATGTTTTTTTGTCAATAAGAAAAATGCAATGATCATAATGCATGAAAGCTAGAAAGTTCTTTCAGTTTCTAGAAGTCTATGATGATTACTATCGTCAAGCATAATGAACCATAATTTCATGTCGGTTTTACAAGCTGATATTCGGCTTGGCATTGATTCGTGGAGTAAGCAGATGTTCCTTATGATATTTTTAGATATTTTTTGTCAAACTCTCTAATAGTCGTGCTAAATTAGTGAGATCTTGGAAAAGTCGGTCATGCCTGTTTATATGTCAAACTTGCTTTTTGATGAGAGATCTGGCGATCTATTTAGTCAGGGAAATGTTTGACAAGCACTAAATAGACAAACAATCAGTAGAGATGATTGGCGTGAGCGGATGGGCATAACCTCCTTGAAACATAATCCAGGAGTTCCATAAAAGAAAGGGCATCTCAGCAAAGCGTAGAATAGCGTCGATGTATAACTGCACAGGGTCAAAATGAGTAGATGGAATCAAATTTGTATGGAATTTTTTGTCCTGGATTTGGAATTTTCTTTCTCTAATACACCGTACAGACTCTCAGTTTCGATGCCCTCGAGCTCTAAATTCATTCATTGGCTATCAAAATTTAATTCTTTGGATAATGGACAGAAATTTTTGTCATGAAAAATATTTTTATAATGAGATAACCCTTCTTGATCAGTAGTTGTTTTTGATGCATTTTAATTTGTTCAAGTAAGCGTTAATTTTTTGAAGATTTTATGGAATTGATGGTTCCAGAAAGATTACCAAAATATTATTTTTGTCACAAAAATTCAAGTATAGTTTTATATTTCATTCTTTCATTTCTAGAAATAGAAAATAAATAACTCCAATAAGTTTAAAGGAAGATAAACGTGTAAGCTTTTTTAAAGCTCCTTTGTATTCATAACCTTCATTTTTTCAAAGAAAAACCATTTAGCTCAACCTACAACTATATATTGCATCATTTAACTTAAACCCTAGAAAATAACGTTAAAATAAAAGTAAAGGAACTAGGGCAAACCACAGTTTACATGCCGCGGCACATAAAAAAATACAAACGCTTCTGTCAAAGAAGCATTGTTCTCTCTTTAAAACAACCCTATTGAAGAGGTAAGGTAGCTCCTGTTTTTTTTTCTCCCGAATTTTTAAGTTGTGTATTTTCTAACCAGATACTACAGACTTCTCACATTTAGTATCTCTTGATATGTAGAACTTCGCTTTGCATTTTGCATTTAATTCCTCTATTGATGGAGTGGTAGATGCTTTTTTGCTTTTAGTGCAAAACTAAATTCTAACCTTTTAAAAACAACTTTAAGTCTATTTTTACACCACTTTTGTTCCCAATATCGTTTTGCTTCTTTGTTTGTCACTGGTTTTATGGTAAATCGTAAATAAATTTTTTTTTAAGATATCTGTGAGAAGATAATGTTGATAACGCAAATGCTGTATTGTCCCATAAGAAATGATTAGTTGCTCCTCAAACTAACTTGCAATGATTCATTATTTTTTAAATATGGGAACAAAAAACTAAAAAGGAGAGAAAATGTAAACAATTGTTGAAATAAAAAAAGACTTAAATTTTTATATTCAACTTAAACTATGAAATAAAAGTTGTAAGTCAAATATGTGTTTGTAAAGTGAAAAGCGCATATTTGCTCTTTGCATCACCTTCAATGAACTCGAATTTTATCTCTTTTATACTAATTTTTGGGCTAAAATCAATTTATTTTGGAACCTGATACTAATTAATATTATTTTAACATACAATAATAAATTATGTTTCCAGATATGAACCATGTTTAAAGTGAATTGTATTCGTAAACACATGTTCTATATTATAGATAGGACATGCTTATAAATCTCAATTAATATAATGAAATTTTATTACTTTAATGGCCTTTTTTGAATTTATCTTTACATTCACACAGAAATTTTTAGATATGTTTAATACCAGAAATGAAAGCTCAAGTGATGATTAAAAATTTAGTATTATTTTATTCTGAATGATCTCAAAATCTTGCCTTTCATGCGATTTTTTTTTTTATTATAAATGCTAAATTCAATTACCAGAGGTTCTGAGCTGTCATAGTATTTGCAAAAAATGAAAATGGTATGAAAATAAAATTGGTATTTGCTATGTTGCTATCGTGAGTAGTCTCACGGCAAGCTTGGAAGAATATATTCTGTGATTAAGGTAAGTTGAACTCGTTAATTGTCATGCACTACAGATATAAACAAATAGACTCAGCAACGATTGGAGATTACGACAAAGTGTCTCACATAAATAGTCGGACTACCTGTAGATATTTTCTGGATTTTTGGTTATCAAAATAACACGAAAATGCATTAACCCTGAGTATCCTTCCTGAAGGAGTTACTCACCCTCATGCGGGTATCAGGTGCGTTTGTATGTTAGTGTGCCTTAGGCAAAGTCAAATGTACTATAATTCCATCGTATCTGTGGTGAATAACAAAAATAAAAATACTTTGTGTAAAAACTAAAATAACTAAGAATAAAGAAAAAAATTATGATTAAGAAGATGAAGGAAAAAAAAAGGGATCTCATATACCACTAAACTCTTATACATTGTGAAATATTAAATTTAAAATCCTGATCAAATAACATCAATACCTCGATATAACATATCTTTGATTGAAATAAATGAATAGTTGAAATCAATGATAGTTTTAAAAAAAATTATGGGTTTTTTTTCCATTGATTTTCCATCGTTTGCCATCCATCAATCATTTTTGGCTATGATGCCAATTATTTGTGCTGCAGACTGAATAATAATTATTTTTTATATTGGAGTACTAGAGCGGCGTGGTGCATAGAGCCTTGGGTTTCATAACTGAATAGAGCCTTGGATTTCATTACTGAGAGAGATCCTTAAAGCCAAAGACAAACTGAAAGTTTTCACGCCTTTACTGAGGGTGGAAATGATAAATCTATAGGCCAGAAAGTCAATTCGTTGGGTTGGGAGGTAGACGCAAATTCCTCAGAAGTCATCGTTTGTGTTATTTGTTCCAACTCGCTGTGTTACAATGTGGGTACTGTGTAGCAAGCTCTCCAAGCGACGCATTCTAGGTAAAGCAGAATCTGCTACATATCAATCATTCTTTTGGCGAATGGCATAGGTCAAAGTGTCTGTCGTTTGAAAACAACAATTCTTTAGATCTCGGCCGACGATTTTTTCAACTTGTCCTCTATTTTGAAAGATCTAATTAGAGTTCAAATTTTATGTAGTTTTTAATGGATATCTTATATTTGGAGAAATTTTAAAATGAATGAATTATTAATTCTTTAAGTATAAATGCTACTTCTGACAGAAGAAGCTATTCATTCTAAACATAGACCTAACTTTAAATTAGTTAGTAGCAGATTTATTTGCACATTTAAATTTCAAACAATTTTCTCCTTTATTTAAAGCATGTGATATTATACTTGATTAAGCATGATTATTATCAAAACTATTTATACTAAATATTAGAAAGACAATGTTTATAAACTAATAGTTTCTTAGAAATTTTAGGAAATACCAAATCACACGGAACTTTGAAATTGACTTTTATTTTAGAAAGTGTCTTTATCTTTATGGCTTTCTTATTTATGACTTTTTATTCATAGAGGCAAAGTCATATGAAAAACACGCAGCAAAATGACAAAAGATTTATGTCTTCTGTCTCGCATGTAAACATCTGAGATATTCAAGCAACAACATTTCTAAGAAGGAATCGCAGCCAAATGCTAGGAAGGTTTCCAAAGTAAAATAGCGATAAGCTATCTGACTTTCTCTTAGACTACAATGTCAAGATTATATCCAATTCTCAGTTATGTTTCGAATTAAGACCCAAAATAAAGATAAAGTTTTCAAAAGACATTGAAACATTTGAATTTCAATGTTTTTAGAAATAAGGCACCTCGAAATATAACTTTTATGACCCGTAACCTTTTAAGTGACAAATGAGTAGGAAATTTATAGCTCCATCCATCAAAGATCTGTTGTAATTATAAGAAGCGGGAGTCGCATACACTTTCAACAATTGTGCAACTTGTTGTCAGGATCCACTTCTTCAATCGACAGTTCGTAAAACCGTTCTATTTCAGCTTTTAAGTATCTCGAAAACAGTTTTAACTCTGTAGAGTTTGTTTTTGAAAATAAAAGATATATATTTTTTATTTGGATTAGAAACTTCTGTGCGTTTAAATGAAAAACTAAAAATACAACCAAAATAATAGTTTGATATTCCTACGAAGTGAATATACGTGAACCTCCTTTGTAAATTGCCCTATGTAAAGAAACTCTAATACATTTTCCTAGATAATATTTTTTTACCACATTAAAAGATTTAAAAGCATGCAGTTTTCAGTGACGACATATTATGCTAGGTTATGCATTCATGGTTAACAGGAAATTCCACGCCAAAATATTGTTTTTATTGAAACAATAGTTTGAATGAGCATCGATTTCTATTTGCAATTTAAATAAACGACATGATGTTGTATCTCCTGGTAGTAATATTGAAACAATATCTATCCATACAACAATGATAATTTTATGTTGTTAACATGCAGAAAATGGATGAATATAGATACATTTTACCAGAATATAGATAATATATTAATATAGATACATTTTACCAGTTCTGCAAGGTTTATCCACGAAAAAACATTAATGACTGTAGCCAATTCCGCGCACTGATAAGAGTAACCAATTCATATAACTAAAATTATGTATAACTTAACGAGAATATATTGACATAAATTTAAATGCGTTTAAAATATTGGCATTATTGTGTATTATTGTTATTATTATTGCACTTAATTTAGACTCTTTCAATTAACAGAAAACATTACATAACATACTAAAATGGAGTATAACAAAAGGTCTATGATGAGTCTAACAGAAACGAAACGTCCTTCGTCTAAAAGATCTCTTGATCCTAGTAATTAGTATAATATTATGCAACATTGCAAAATATTAAAATTTCTTTAGGGAAAATGCCATATTATTTGGCATTTGTTTTTAATAAAAACGTTTTAAATTCTAAAAACATTGAAAAGACACTCTTTTGAAACAATAACACTCCTATTGAATATCGAGAGTTTTCCTTTCTCTGAACACAAAGATCAACGCACTGTGGTAACCAAAATAGCAAACACCATATCGTCTCAAATCCCCATTGTTGATTCGAAACGCTTTTTTTTTTTATTTCTATTCCCTGAGTGCTAGCGAAGAATGTTTCTCTGTTCTGGCTTGCCATAACTTCCGTGAATGCTGTCAGAATCTTTCATCCGAGCTTTTATTTTTTAAAATGTGAGGAAGAGTAAATGTCCTGTGCAGAATCTTTTTGGAAAGTTTCTTTTTTTGTTGCGAATCCCTTACATCTGAGTCGACGCATGATCTGTTAAAATTAGAGTTTCAGGGTGCGATTGCCAACACGTAGACTTCCGTCACTGTCGCTCAATCATCAGTAAGAGCATTCACCTTTCCTAATATTTTTAGTTTTATCTACGATTGTACGTTTCATCCAGTGCTATCTTATTGAAGCATTAAAATTTTCCCATGGTGCAAAAAACAATAATTTCGAGAAAGATTTGGCAATAAGGGTTTCTTTCAGAGCTGTAACTTTCTTGGGTTTTTTAACCTCAAGCAAAAGTCTTCATATTTTTTATGGCTGTTTTGTCTCAAAACCCTTTGTTCGTTGTGATTATGACTAATGAAATGTTTCATCAAAAGTGTTGCTTTAAACTTGTAACAGTTGCGAAAAGTTAAATTTAACAGCTCACTGCCTAAGGTACATTTGACATTTCCACAATGTACATTTAACGTTTATATTCTATATAGTTCCTTTTCAAAGTCTGCCGATTTAAAAGTTGATCATAAGATAGTCGTCGTGTTGTTGAAGAAACATAAATTTGTATCTCTATTTTTCCTTAAATATAACTACAATTTTACTCTGCAGTTAATTTGTACTAAAATATGAACTCAGAAAGGAACTTATAAATGTTGTTAATTGAAAGATTACAGTAAAAGTACCTCAAGAATTATGATCGCCGAAATGTTATAATATGTTGCTCTTTAACTATTTCTTGTATTGGATATCCCTATTAATTTAATTTTTGTAATATTACATCATTAATCCTATCTAACTTATTCTGATTATTGAAAATTAAACAGATATTTGATATATGATAACTTTCGAGTAACTAACCTATGAAAATTTTCAATTGAAATTTCTAATTTAATCAAAGCATTTATCATTTCTGACGAAACATTTATCAAATCCTATATGTATCCTAATCCTAGCAGAATTAATAAAAACTGATTACTTTTATTGAGTAGTTAAAATTTATGAATTTCCCAATTATAATTGTTCGATAAAAATACATACAGTTTTACTTTTAGAAGATTCTTGTATTATTTAAAAATGTATTGCCGTTATTATATCAAAAGGGATTTTGATTAAAGAAAGGACCGGTTGCTTTATGCATAAATCTTTTCAACACCTTTCTCTGACCTAAATCCCTTATATTATTGCTGATCACTCCCCACAGTTTGAGATACTCTGCATTTAAGATATTCGGTAAGTTAAAATAATATTTATCTCATTGGCTAAACGATTTATTTACAAGATTAATATTATCCAAAAACGTGTTGAAAAATCATCTCTGTTTGTTTTTGTTTGTCAATATATATTTCTGCATTTGAATATATTCCAAAAAAATCTTAAATTTGGCACTAGAATCAAAATCCAGATTTTACTACTCTACTGACCGACTTCAAGAAAGTAATTTTCTTTGGGAAAGTAAGAAGCAGAATTTTTTTTATTTTGCTTATAAAACAAATGGCTTCCTAAAAATGTGTGACGTCTTACAAATCTTTTATGTGTAAGCCCACATGTCTTGCGTTCTTCATTTCTTGGCAGCTATCAGAAATGAAAGAAAAAGTCTGTTCCATTTGAGTGAATCAACGTAGTTAATATTTTCTTCTGAGGCAACTTAATGACAACGTACTTCCATTAAATAAATAGATTGGGTCTTTAAAAATTTATTTTTTAATATATGTTTCCAAGTTGTCTTTTAAAATCTAGGGTGCGAAAGAGGTTGAATAAATCTTTTTATTTTTAAAAGCCTTCATATATATATGTTTTCATTTACAAAGAATCGATGCAATCAATGAAAAATTATTTAAATGTATCCAAATTTTGTTTGAAATCTATCAACATTTTACTTGCTTAGTTCTTAAAAAAAAATGTTTTTTTCAAGCAACAATAAAAGTAATATTCGAAATGCTCCGTTTCATCCGTTATTTTGACTCCTATACAAAATTTTTGAGTATTTTTGCATTGTGTTTACTATTCCTACTTTCTCGTAAGTCAATGTATCGAGCAATTTTATTCCATGTAGATTGAAATTTATATTCACAAGAATCAAATAAGTTAATAATAAGACGAAACATTTGTTAAGAAAACTCAAATCCTCCGATGTACGAGTACAAAAAAAAGTTACTACACATCCAATCCTTAGAAATTAAAAAGACTTTTCCTTGTTTATTTATCGCAATATGAAAAATAAATATAATTTTAATATGCAAGCCTTTTTTTTTGGGAGTCAGTGGTAAAAAAATAAAAACAATGTATAAGCTCGTAATATAATATTATTATTCGGATATTAACAGGTGTAAGAGAACGCTAATTCAAACAAAATACTACATGAAATGCTAACAAATGTATTTATTTTCCCTTTTCATAACAAATTTAATTCTTTAAACACATATAAAAAGACGAAACTAAAATAGTAAAAATGTAATCATAAACAAGTTTAAAACACGTTAATAAATCCGAAAAATTTAAAATTTTTGAAAACTTAGTTCAACTTCATATTCTACACCAGTTAAAATTTTGAAAGAAGCATTAGCAAATAAAAATAAATTTGGTAATATACGTATGGCTTTCGGTTTAAATCTTGATATGAGCAAAACAACGTCCACCTATGTTTAAGATAAACCTGCAATTAAAACTGCTTTAATATAATGTCTCCAAAACTTTGGAAGCTAATAAACAATGCCGTTTTCTTACATTAAAATATATTATGATTATATATATATATTTTATATTTATGTATCGTTTATATTTTTAAATCATATAAATATGACCCGAACGTTTTTTGAAATGATTTTCTTATCGTGCAATTTTAACTGAAATAAAAAAGCACAACAAATTCTTGCATATAACATTCTTAAAAGTTTTTTTTGTTACAATTATCAGTTAAACAGCTCGTTATTATTAATAATAAACGCTCTTTCTTTTATCTTCTTCTTTATTTTTTATTATATTTTTGTCATTGCTTTTATATACAGTAAGACTTATATAAAGCTAATGATATTGTTATATTTAAAGACTTTTTTTTTTTAGCGTAAAAGTATCAAATGTTCCATCACGTGTGAATTCTAATTCTTTTTTAACACCCAAGGATAATAGTTTAAAATGTGTTTGTTTTTACTTACCTTCTTCATTTGTATGTGGTTTTTCACTTTGTCTACCCTTTGTTTTTACATTCGCCCAAGGCTTGGTACCAAGCCAAATCATCTTATACAAATCCATATGGCTGAAAGTGTCAATGGAGTATGCAGGTGTTTTTATAAATAGATGGTGACCAGATGTTTTTCGTTTTCCTTCAGTCTATAGCAAGCATATTTACATCTCATACATATTCATATAACAGAACGTGAAGATAATGTTTCTATCAATAAAATTCAAATAATTTTTTGCTCTTTCAATACGAAAATAAAAAGACTTTCAATACATTTTTTTATAAAAAATTTTGTTACAAATTAACTACGAGCATTTAATTCTATGCATGTCTGTGTGTGTATTGTAAGTAGTGTTTTTGTAAGCAGAATTTGAACAAAATGTTTTTTTCTTCTATCACATTAACAGCTATTATTTATCATCAGGAATGTCCTTTAACATTTACCCCCACACATGCACACTTATTTTTCTAACTAACAAAATGTATTTGCATCCATACCTATTTATATGGCTTACACTATTGATGATATTTCTATCAATACAATTTTATCAAAAGTTTCCTGTTTTTCTATTAAATTAAGAAAAGAATTCCTTATTTTTTTATTGCATTCTTTTTAACAACACTTGAATTTGCTTATGAGTGCACATCAGACATAAAAAATTAAATTTAAACATTGATCCTCCCTGCATTTAATGAATATATCTGTTCAATTGCAATGGTAGCTAATAAATGTTTTATTTATTGTTACCAAAATTATCAAACATTTAAATAGTATGGTTCCTCGACGCAATGAATGGTTTATTTTTAAAAAATAATTTTTCATATTATGAATTTTGTTACGAATTTGTAACATTATTTGTTAAGTACTATAATGCATTGTTATGTATTTTTCATGATTTTAAAAATTCTAATTTTATAGTAACCGAATTAAAGAAGAATTACTCCTGCATAAATACATTATTGTAAAAGAATTAGAATATTTCATGTTTTTTTAGATTTAAAATCAAGAAGTCTTTACTAATTAGAGTAATTATTAATAATTTTGAAACTGATGATAAAAATCGTATTCATGAAAGATATTTTGCATATATGCAATATCTTGTCCGTTTTTCACTCACTTAACTTGTATGAAATACATCTCTCCCCTATTCAGAATTACCCATACAATTTGAAAACAATTGAACTTCAGGAGTATTTTTATCTTCATTTTTCCTCCAACAAATGAAAATAAAGGCGTCCTTCGGTAATTTATATATATATATATAAAATATATAAAGGTGAGATGTTTTTCATGGACAAATGAAAATGAGTATTCGAAGTAAACAGTTATAATCTACTATACGAATATAAAATTTCTTTTGTTTGATTAAATTATTATAATTATGTCTTTTAAATGACTTAATATACTGTTTTTTTAAATTTTCTAACAATATTACAATATTTTAATCAGGCTCTTATGTATAACTACTTTTATAAACATAAAAAATTTCCTTTTTAGCAGATGTTTTTAAACATATTAAAACAAAATTATTTTATTTTTGCATTTTAATTTTTAATATGCTGTTAGCATCAATTATTACTCAATGATGTATATTCAGTGAGAAAATTTTTAATTTAAAATAAATAAAAATTGCAAAAATTCCCTTTCATAAAATTCAAAAATTAAATTTAATCTTACAAAACTTTTTGCTTAAAAAAAAAAAACTTTTACAATATTTGCTAATATTTTTATAGTCACATTTTTAGGAAGTTTTTTCGGGAAAAGTGTTTATGAAAAGGAACTTCTATGCAATATTTTTAGAATTATTTTTTGTAGATTTATTGTATTTTTTCGGTCATGTTTTTTGTTTCGTTTTGAATAATATAAAATAAATTTAATAAAAAAATCATTTCAAATCAATAATCTATAAAAAAGAGATGAATATTTTAATTACAATAGTATAAATAAATTTAATAATTCACAAAGTGGATGGATGAAGCAACTATACGAAAAACGCCCAGTTACAAAGGAAATGAGGATGTGTCTTTTTAAAGGAACAAGCTTAAAATATTTTTTTATTACGCCCCAGTATCTATAATAAGTTTTGAAAAGAATAAAAACATTTCAGTTGAAAATAACAACGTCTGTTATTCGTAGAAAAACACATGTTGCTGAACTGAGGTTTTCACACTTACCGTAAGCGCAGAAAATACTAGGTAAGAAACAATCACAAATAGAATGATAATAGCTAGAAAAATTAAACAAAATTTATAAATAACTAAAACATTTTTTAAGTCACTTAACCAGGAAACGTGAGGTTTTTAAAAAAATTTCGATTTTTAAATTCGCTAAACGAAATTATATTTAATCATGAATACGACAAAAATTTATTCAGCAAAATGTTTTTTATGAATTCAAATTTAATAAAAAAATTGAATGTAGAACCTACTTTTATGTTAATTAAGTACATATTAGAAAAGTCAATCAATAAAGCACCGAGAAAATTTCGAAAAAAATCAAACATATTTTTTTATTATTATTTAGGAGTACTTGACTTGCTATCATTCACCACATGTAGCAAATGTGGGAAAAATGTAGAGTTAAGAAAGCTGGTACTCTATTAATGAAGTTGATTGTCTTCCTGTAAGTTTTCTACAAAGAAACTGATCCATATTTGTCTTACATATGAGAAAATTGTAGAACACGTCCATTCAGCCAATCCCAACAATGAAAAAAGTATTCTATCAAAATTCATGTTAGTCTACCATTTTTAGTGGAACTAGTTAGGCAAACACAAACAAAATCAATTGCTTTTATTTCTATAGAACCACTAAGTCATGATTGGGCTAAAAAATATTAAAAATTTTAATATAAATACAGAAAAGAAAGATAATTATATTTTTATACATTGGAAGGCGAAATATGATGCTGATATAATTCAGAATTGACAGTGAAAATTATATAGCATTTCAATATGGACCGATTCCTTTTGAAAAATTTTTAAATAAGCCTAAATGAAGAATAACTTAAATGATGCCATTTGAAATAATTTTCTGCAAATTATTAATTTTGAAAGATCAAAGATTTACTGCAAATTATAATTCAGGGGGGCATTTAGGAAAAAAATTATTACAAATAATTTTTTATAATTTTAATATTGGGAAAAATATTATCTATGAAGTGGACAGTTTTACACTACATAATGTTGATTATCATGAAATGTATTAATTAAATATTTCCATGACATTATGCTTAGTACAAGTATAGATATCATTTCGGACTATAAAAGGCTAAATAACATTAAAATTATATATGCATTATACTACATAATTATTCTATAATAAAGCTTTATACATGAAAATATGCAGTTTTAAATTCTAATCCCCACAGAATAATTGAAAAGTATTTTTCAATTTAATAAAAGCAAGTTTTATTGAAGTTTTGACATTTATTTTAATTTAAATATAACAGTTATTTTAATTTTAAAATTTAAACAATTCGTGAAAACATTAAGAGTGACATTTTTTAACAATTGATGATAAGAGAAAAATTTATCAATTTAACTGGCAAATACAGAGATTTAAGAAAAGATGGGTCACGTGAACTTTCGAAGGCTTTCTAATGAATTTTCACTTAATTAGTTATTTGAAAAATGTTAAGAACATTTATATAAAAAAAACTGAGCAAAAGTCATCAAAATTTGCTCATTAGAAGAATGATGGATAACTAAATATATTATGAAATAATAATGCGTTCAAATTGTAAAAACCAAAATAAATAGCTAAGTTCTCATGATTGAAACCAAAGTAATAGAGTTCTAAGGTCTTATAAATGCTGTTGTATAAAATCCATTATTTCATGAAATGTCTTTTTTATTTCATAAAAATTAAGGAGGAAGTCAGTTAAAGCATAGAAGATACTTGTGATTTGATAGAAGTACACTCTAAAAAAGGGCAAAAAAAAACGACTCATCTAGAAGGAGTTATCTAAATGGGGTGGTGGGGGGGGATTGATGAGTTATTCTATATATAAGTGCATATTATATAGAAAATGAAACGATTGGAGTTTTAAAATTGAGTGTTTCATTCAGGAGATTCAACTATGCATAGCAAATCAAATAATGAGGCATTAGCCCACCTTTTTTTCTTATACAAGCTGTTATCCAGCTTAAAATTTATATGTTGAGTTGGCAGTGGCTGTTGCCAAACTCTTTTCTGGAACTGTCTTAGGCGACTGCTCGTCAGAACCCAACATGCTCTATTGAGGAGAGATTTGAAGATCTAGAGGATCAAGGAAATATTTGAAAATAACGAAGACAGATTAGAAATTATTGTTGTGTCTCTGGGCTTTATATTGTTGAAATGTAAATCCAGGTCTCCCTGAAAAAAGAAGGCAATTCAACTGGGCGTAGAATATCCTCGACGTACTACAACTCCGTGGCATTTTGGCGGTACATCGACGACAAAAATCACAAATGACGAGCTATCAAATGAAATGGCAACTCAGATCATAGCCCCTGCTTATTGGGTTGTGTGTCATATTATAGTCAGGTTAATATCCCACCTCTATCCTGAGCGTCTCCCTGACGTCTGACTATCGTTGATCTATTTGAAATGGGATTTTAAAATTACTAAAAATTTTTTTTTGTATATGTAATTCTTGTTTTAAACCTTGTTTAGATATTTTCTCTCGAATGCGAATAAATTAATTTTAAATATAATTCAGTTTCTCATTTTATAAAATTTAGGTCAGCAATTCAAGACATGCAATTAATGGAGATTTTCCCTGAATTAAATATTTAAGCTTATTGTTACATACGTTTATTCGCCAGAAGATTTTTTTCATAATTCAAGCATTTTTTAATAACGTTATCTTTAAAAAACTTAAACAGATTAAAAGAATTTAAGTCAAGCAAGATTCAAGAAAAATTCTAATTATAACTATCTTTTTTTTTTAGTAAAAGGGTAGTTATTTTTAGTTTACTAGTAGGTATTTTTTAAATTCGAGCTTTATTATATATAACAATAATGTTCGTATAATTAAAGTTAAATATTTTTTGTTTTATCTTATATTTCGCTTCCTGGGTTTTTCTTTTAACATAAATATTTTTTCTTTATTTAATTTGTATACAATTTATCTTTTCCATGCTGCAAAATTTATTTATCTTATTTGTATAAGCAATAAGAAAGATGTATCACACCAAGTTAAGCTTTCTTTACTTTAACTATTTAGATTATAAATGTGTAGTCATTAAAAAAGTATGGTAGAATAAGCATGTTTCAAATTCGCCTCTCAATTTCCACTATTTGTCCTTGAGGACAGTGTAAATAAACGCTATTTGTTGTCCTGCACATTCTGAAATAGACCCCACTCAAAGGTACAAGAAAACTTTAGTTCCTGTCAAAGTACTGACACGTGACAGCGATCGGCCGAAGAGTTAGGTTCAAAAGACGATGCAACCAAAATAGCCTCCCCCTCCTCAGAAAAGGCGGAGCGTACCACCTCAACCCGCGCGAAGCACAAACTCCCTTTCGCACTTGCTCTATAAACAGTAGGCTGCAAGAAGGACTGTCATTCAGAAACACGCTCGCACGAGGAACAGAATTCAACTGCTGCACCAACTTTGATTTGTTTACTTTCTGCACACTTGACAAGATGGTGGAAGTGACCGATGATTACAACGAAGCAGCGATTTACCTCCTCTAATATTTATTGAACCATCGAAAGATATTTTTACATGAACCTTGGTCGAAACATCGAAAGATAACTCTTTTTAAAGAACATTTGTCGATATATCGAACAGCCGATCGAAAATTGGAAAATATGACATTTCTAAGAATATTTTTCAAAGCATTGTAAGGACTATTCTACATCCACGAGATATTACATTTATCGCCTATAATTTACAGCAGCATTTATCGGAGCACCGAAAAAATTACTGGACATCAAAAGAGATATCTGATTTTGATAAAAAAAAAATTTTCTTATACCAGTAGTATTGGACAAGATAATTTAAGTTTCCTCTTACTATTCTAAATACTTTTTCTGTACGAAAAATTTATATACCGAGCAGATATCGATAAAAAGCAGAGATTGATGTGGCACAACCACATGGAAACGAGCCGTTTTGGCTACAATGTAACTTTGTAACTTTATCCTGTTGTTTCAATTGTTGGATAGAAGATTGCAGTCTTAGTGGATTCTTTTGGGCACTCACTGTTCAGTTATTTACAAAGGACAATACTTGAGGTGAAAATAATTTGTATTTCACAGTTTTGAAGTTATTTTTTTGGATGGATAGCAATGTGCCACATG